>BPLR01011861.1:0-13439 GCA_021605095.1 Caerostris extrusa | reverse complement strand
TAATTTCGGAATAATCAGTAATTTTATTGGAATACTAATTTAAAAGAATATATATTTCTGTTCTTATTTACTGCAAATAGTATCCTGCAAATAATAATATAATCACAATAACAATAAATAGTCATTATATTGTTTGGAAAATGAAGCTACGAATTCCTCTAATTATAGTATTGCACCCTAAAAATTGGCGGAAAATTGGCGAAATATTCATGGTTGCAAGATTGGCGACTTCCTCAGGGTACAGTATCAAGATTTTAACCAATATCCATATTTAAAAATTATATATTTTATTATTTTACTTTTTTTATGACATTATTTTTATTATTTTTAAAAATTATATTATTTATAGATTTAAAAGCTATGTATTTAATTTTCTTTTTTTCTGCTATGAATCTCAAAAGTCAACCGTTTATGCGGGAGACGAGTTCATCATGTCTTACAGCAGCTTCAAATATTTAGATCTCGCCTCCTGTCATCTGAAACCGCTTTTAAAAGATTAAAAAATTTGAAGCTTTGAAGAAATTTGCTTAAAACGCATTCGTTTCCCGCCGCTCTTCGTATGGTGAACTCGAAGAAACTCAGTGGAAAGTATCATCGGCGACGTCATATATTATTCTATGGCTCACGATCAATTCTGTATTGGCGAGATTTCCAAAAAGGCGCACAACGCAGCTTATAGGGAAAAAATTTCCTCGTCAAACAAGTACTTTATTCTGACCAACGCAGCACCTATCTGGGATCTAGTCGCCAAGATATAGGAACGAAATACAAAATCTATAAATCAAAGTTTTTTAGAATCATCACAGAACTCCCTGGTATGTCAGTAATTTAGTTATCCCTAATGACCTAAGAATTGATCCGATAGAAAAATATGTTAAAAAACTATGACTTGGCCTGGCATCCAAACCACTCCCCCACTGCTCCGTAATGACTCAATTGGTTTCTGGACTTTGCATTTGCTACTGAAATGTGTGCAACTTATGGTTTAAAATGTTTGATTTTATTGTTTTGTTAATAATCATAATCAGATCTAGTACTACTTCGGAAACACACCTTAAATCATCAAACACCACACTTAATGGCTTTTATCGCAATGATGGTCCTCAAGATCCTGTTTCTGGCGGCGCTGGTATTTTTATTAAAAATACTTTTGCCACATACCCACATCGCTGCTCCTCAGTTAATTGAGATCAAATCTACAATAGTTTCACTAAATTTTCTAATTTCTCCTCTCCCACAATATCTTTGTGTACGTCCCAAACGGCATCGCTACTCTAACTTTAATAACGATTTAAATACTCTCTTTTTTCCCTAACAATAGCGCGTAATTCTGGCCGGCGATTTTAATGCGCACCACACTGCATGTGGATGTAATAATAAAAATGTGGATTTAATATACTGTGTATGCTCTACAAAGCTATGCTAATAACTTCAACGTTGAAATTATTGACCTTAACACCCCTACTAGAATCGGAACTAACTCTACTTCCATAATAGATCTTGTAGTTACTAACAACTTCCACTTTAACATCTCTTCACTAGATGAACTATCCTCTGACCATAACCCAATTATTATCGACTATAAATTTTATTATCTTAATATTAATATTAACTCAAACATAACTGCCTGCTGGTCCAAATTCTCTTCTATTTTAGATACTAATTTCAATTACTCCCCTACCTCATTAACCAAATCCTCATGATATTGAAAATGCCATCTCTGACTTACTAATAATATCATCTCTGAACATAAAGGGCTTCTAAACCTATAAATACTAACAACCGCACTTATTTACCCCTTCCATTAAAACGCTAATTACTAATAGTAACAATGCGAGAAAATATTGGCAGATATATCGTGATCCTCTTTATAACCATCACTAAAATATTAACAGAAGAGCGATTGCTAATTATAATGGCGACTGCTGGGACAGGAGAATGCAAATAGTTAACGTCCAAGACGCTTCAAGAGTAATTCAAGAAAATGATACTAACAATATTAACATCGTAACCGAAGTACAAAACGCTATTTCATCCTTTCTAGAGCAACATAAGACTAACGAAGATATTCCTACTACTAAAGCATCCTTTATATTTAATAGCATCTCCACTCTCAAAAATAAATAAAACGCCAAGTATTGACTACACAACTAACAAAATGCTAAAAAATCATTCCCTTAAAATTATTCTTCAAATCTGTAAGATAATTGACTCTATTCTAACAACTAACCACTTTTTAAGTTTTAGAAGACATTCTTCCAATCCTTAAACCTGGGAAAGATCCTATTTCACCTAATAGTTATGGATCTATATCACTTCTTTACTCCCTCAGTAAACTACACTCATGTCCATAAATTAAGGATAATTCAGAATCACACAGAAATTGAACTCTAAAATAAAAAATTTTACCTGTAGAATTATCACACACATCTTGAAGAAAAATATGCAAATTACAGGAACCACCAGATGGCGGGGATAGTACGTTACAATGACGAGAGTGTAAGAGGGGGTATATAAGGAATGGTGGCAAAGAAGTAAAATTGTTCACAAGCGCTCTAAAAGCCTTTCAGTGCAATAACCGCATAGTTATGGCACAAAGGAATCATTTGGATGATTTTTACGTGGTAGAATTATCGGACGACTGGAATGTGGACCTACCCAGCTGGAAGTATCCGAGGAACTTGGAATCGCTTAGAGTGTCATCTCCAGGCTTTGGCAACGATTCCAAGATGATAGTAATGTGAGTAGATGTTACAGCACAGGTCGCCCCCGAGTTACAACGCTGAATGAGGACCGGTATTTAGCAGTTACTGCCAAATGAAACAGAGGAGCACAGCATCAGACCTGTCTCGTCAGCTCTCTTCAGCTACCGGTACGACAGTTTCAAGGCAGACCGTGTACAGACGCTTAGGGCATATTGGTCTATATGCTCGTAGGCCTGTCAGATGTGTTCCACTTACCGCAACTCACTGTCGCCTGCGATTAACCTGGAGTAGAGTGCGTGCATTGTGGACACCGCAACAGTGGTCTTGTGTGATGTTTTCCGACGAGTCCAGGTTTAGTTTGCAGTCTGATTCTCGCCGGACTTTCATATGGAGAGCGCCAGTTACCCGTCACCACCAAGAGAACACCATTGAACGACACCGTTACGGTGGTGCAGGATGGCTCGTTTGGGAAGGAATTATTCTTGGTTCGAGAACTGACCTGCATGTTCAGAGTGCAACGATGACAGGCCACATCTATCGGGGATGTCATTCTGGAACAACATGTACGTTTGTTTCGGGAGCGCCATGGGTGCTGAATTTCTGTTTATGGATGCTAACGCCCGTCCTCACCGTGCAAACAATGTAGACGAATGAATTCAATTGGAGGATATCACCCGTATGGATTGGCCAGCATACTCACCGGACTTGAATCCAATAGAGCATGTGTGGGATATGCTTGGCCGACGAATTGCAGCCCGTCAACCCCCTCCCACCTGTCAACCGGAACTTCGGAGGGCATTGCTTGATGAGTGGTGTAATATTCCCAAGACCAGATTGATAATTTGATACTCAGCATGCCTAGGCGTTGTAAGGCCTGTATTGCATCGTCCGGGGACATACTCCATATTAACCATCATACTAACCATGTTATACTGTTTTTTGTAAATAGGTTCTTTTTTGAAATTTGCTCCAGGGAGTAAAAATCGCAATTTTTATTAATTATGTTTAATAAATATTTACAAATAAGTCAAATTTGTTTTGCTTCTGTCTCTTTCTTTTGCCTGAACTTCATTATCCTTAATTTATGGACATGAGTGTAATAGAAAGAGTTATCTCTAACATTCTTAATAAAGAATCTAACAAACTACATACTATACTAATAACCCAACAAATTTGGATTCACAAAAAAATTATCTACTACCCATCAACTCTATATCTCCGAAGGATTCTCATGGAAATTAGTACAAATTAGTCCAATTACTGCAATCTTTCTAGAAGTGGCAAAGGCTTTCGATGGAGTTTGGATCAACGGTATCATTTATAAACTGATAAAATTTAAGTATCCTCCTTTTTTTAATTCGTGCCATCAGAAATTACCTCACTAATACAAATTTTGTCGCCTCTGCTGACATTGCTGATTGTAAGAACTATTAAATCCTTGCTGGTGTCCTTCAGGGCTAGATTTTAGAACCATCTCTATATAGCATATACACTAATGACATCCCGCATGATCACAATATTAAATTACCACTCTACGCGGATGACACTGGAATAATTACACAGGGGCGGAACATAAACATTATCCAGAGAAACTTACAAAATTACATTCATCATTTAGAAAGTTGGCTTATAAATTGGAAAAGGCTCTCTATTTTATGCGCAGCTGAGAAAAAAACCAGCAGACTCCCAAGATATATCACGCGACCGGACTCACTCGGCACGCAGGTATCTGTAGAAGCACACAGAGGACGCCCCGGCCCCAGTCAGTGCTCGAACTACCAGGGCTGTTTACATTTTTCGGAGGTCTGCAGGCTCCCGACGAAGTGTGTCCGCACAAAGTCGGGACAGACCATCTGACCAAGCTCCTCCCTGCATCACGCAGCTGATTGGAGGGGCTGCCGGTAACGGCAACGGATGGTATCTGGAAAAGAGCGATACCAAACTCAAATCTGAAAATGTCCATCTGCCGGTATATCTCTGCCATTTCGGCGTGGGTGTGGCTTCTGATGGATCGTCGATGGTCAGTTTTCTTAACTTTGTTGCTGTTTGAGTAAGTCTCTTTAAACTGAGAGGCTTTCCTCAGCTCAACCTGGTTCACTAGAATATATTCGTCGGTTAACTCCCTCAGTAGAGGGCAGGTGTTTGTTTAACATTATCATCATTTATCGTGTCATTTGTCAGGGTCAAGTCCATGTTATTCGAATCCGATGTCATTGCCGGGCTAGCCGGGGAGGTGTAGTAGATGATCGGCGGAGTAGGGGGAGGATCTTCCTCCGGGTTGTCAGAGTTCATCTGACTCATTTTATCAATATCAATTAAAAATAGTAAGAGATATTAAAATAAGAAATGTTTTAAAAATAAAAGCCATTTGCTCAGAGCGCAGAGCGTAAACTCAGGGTTTTAGATATGGAGCAGGTGAAAAACACATCTGCTCTGATCGAGATCTAAAACCGGAATCCCGAGAATTTCAAATAAGATCGCGAGCAATCTGCTTTGGTCATTACTCTGAATCAAGTTAACTGGAAAAACTGCCCTAGAGCTGGAAACTCTCCTATCTTAACGGCTAGTGAATAGTTAGCTTTTTATTGTACGCTTTTTTACCCCTTTTTTTTTTGTTAGGAAAATAAAAGGATGGAATAAAATCAATAAAATAAAATAAAAACTATAAAACCGAAAAACTTATAAAAATACGGTCCTGAATATGGCCTTTTTTTGTGTGTGTGGATAATTTGTTTACTTTGCAGCATCACTCTTCAAATGGCTCTCACCGTTCAGCATAATTCCCTGTTGTACTTGTGTTATTCAAATGATTTCAACTGGTCCCTAATTGTACTGAATTTTAAGTTTAACTTTAATTTCTTTTATTTTTGTATTTTACTTTTATTATTAGTATTTTTTTATTTATTTTTTTTTTTTTTTTGAGTACCATTTAACTTGAATTTCTAGAAACTTTATCTAGTATTTCTACTACATTAATGAAGCAGCCAATTAAAATATAAAGCATATTTATGAATTAAGAGGAGGAGGTTTAAGGGGTATTTCCCCCTGTTGGTACTCCGTAATCGGTACGCCAGTTGCCAGTTGCCTGTGGGATAGGTTTGGAAAAGGTGGTGGATTTTTTATTTTTAATATTAGTTTGATTTTTGCTCGGACTTTTGACCGGGCTTAGTTATAGGGGGCATCCGCGCCAGTGCTCCTCCACAATTTACACATTTAAGTGGCTGGTCCAGTTGCAAATAGCATTCCCTAGCCCTATGGGGGCCAGCACACTTAACACAACGTGTTGGAAGACGGCATACTTCCGATGAGTGGAAGTAGCCCTGACAATTCCAACAAACAGATGGGTCCGGTTGCCCTCTGTAGCTCTCGACACTAACTCTCAGACCGAGAAGAGTTGTGAGGCTGTATATCTCCTCTGTTTTCGAGGATGGAGATAACTGAACATAAAGGGAGGAGCATAGGCTCCTGGTACGAAATTTGACATCCGAGCTATCTTAATAATGGGGAATTCGAGAGCTCGGAGTTCGGTCTCAATATCTTCTACGGGAGTGTAATCAGGAGGCCTCGGATCACGACTTTAATAGGTCGGTTCTTTTGGAGCATTAAAGACTTGAAAGGCGTCTCGTCGCTTTCAAGAATTTGGGCCAGGTTCCTGTATTCAGTCTCGTTGTCGACTAATTCTTAAGAATTGGCCGGACAGTTTAGCCTGAATACTAGGCACCTGCACGCGTAATAGATTTAATGTATTCCACCATTTGCCCTTAGCGGACACAAAAAATGGTGGGATCCAATATGCCCTCTTTGTGGAGAAGCCACTGTTTGGTCGGCAGCCAACGTTTTGTTAGGATTGTTAGTAGGGGGATCTAAGGATAAAGCAGCCATATTTACCCTTTTCTTGGATTTTTCTTTTTGGACGTGACTTTTTGGAAGCCCTCGTCATCGTCGTCGGAGGTTGGGTTCTTCCGTTTGCTGGCATTTGGCTGCTCAGGCATGGTTGGAACGGGAGTTGGTGGTGCGACTGAGTCTGAAAAGAAAGGAGTGATCTCACTTGCATAATTTTAGAGTGCGAGTGGGAGGGACCATTTCTAGCGATCATCCAATCAGGAGCGGGGTGCCACAAGGTTCACTGCTCGGTACCAGATTGTTTCTAATCTCTGTGAACGACATACCTAAGCCAGAGTTCTGTAAAATGGCCATGTTCGCAGATGACACAACGATAATTGCACAGCACAAAACACCAAACTCCGTCGTTGCTTTGCTTAATAATTACATTTCTCGCTTGCAAAGTTGGTTGATCACCTTTAAGATCAAAAGTAAATCCTACTAAAAGTGCGTGCCACCTGTTTACTCGTAAAAAGAACATTGGTTCACTTTTAAATATCACCCTTTTCGGCCAGCCAGTCCCCTGGGTTACTGAATACAAGTACCTGGGGTTAGTTTTTTACTCTAAATTATCTTTCAATACCCACTTTACCAAAGTAGTTGCTAAAGCAACTGCTGCTACCGTTAAGTTAAAAGCCTAATTTCTTGAAAGAGCAGGCTAGCGATCAGACACAAGGTTTTACTCTATAAATCTATCCTTCGACCAATTCTCTCATATGGATGTCCTATTTGGGCGTCCTCCTCAACAGCAATCTCAAGAAGCTCCAAATTTTTAAAAATAAACAGATAGCTATGGTAGTCAACGCCCCGTGGTTTGTTCGAAGGAAGCAAATCCACAGAGACCTCAATCTTGATCCTATTATGGACTATATTTTCAAAATTTCGAAATCTTTTCACTCTAAATGCCTTCAGATCCGTAACGAAGCGATCAGACAAATACCTGTTTACCATCCAGGGGTGGCTAGCTCCAGGAAGAGACCAGAGCTACTTATAATACTCACTGGGAATCTTTCCCGGCATTGAAAAAGGCATTGTGGAATTTATTCTACAACTGCCGATTTTACCGCTGTGGCTGTTGTCTAACTGATCACCAAGCGAATATGAGCTGCAATTTTTGGCATTTAAATTTTAATTATTTGCTATGATGTGCACCTTAACTTAGAACATGGCTATCTGACTTTTAAGCTGTAATTTTAAATTTTGTTTGTAAATTTTCACTGGTTCATTTGCATTTTAATAACTTTTAATTTTCTAATTGTTTGTTTACTTTAAAACTTAATCCATTAGTTTTATCTTAACAGCTTTTGCTATTTATTTAAATTGTTCATCTATATTGTTTATTTCATTTGAACCTAACTTTGTTTTAATTTTAAACAAAGGCAATGAGTAAATTTTTCAACAGTAAATTTTAACTGCTCGCCTTTCGCCTCACACCTAAGTACTTTTAGTACTCTATTTGCATTTTATTTTGCAATACAATAAAAAGTTTATTTTTTCCTAACTTCGGTTGGGTTTTTTATAATTTGTGCACCAATTGACTGATGGCGCCATCTGTCGGCGATCCAGTCAAGCAGAGTTTGAAGATTGTTATAATAGTATGTTTTCTTTTAAATTGCATTGTAATTTTTATGTATTCTTTTTACCTTAATTCCTTTGTTTTTATTTTAATCTATCTTAAAATTCTTGTTTTAACTTTAACCTTTTATTTTTGGGCATCGTCAACGGACTCTTAATTGTACCGATAGCTTCAGCTTTTTCGATCTCCTGCTTTCATTGTTCTCAAGCAGGAGATGGTTTTCCTAAATTTTAAATTCATTTTATTTATTTTAATAATTTCTATTCATTAATTCAAGAAACTACAATTTTATGCTAATGTTTTAATTACTTTTTAAGATGGAGGAGTATTGTGGTTCTTAAACCACCAAGGAAATGGTACCTTAGTTGCCCACCGTTCTCCCGCTCCGATGAGTAAGTAAGTAAAGACTGGTGTATTTGGAGTGGCAAAGGTAAAGCCCAGTACCTCCGTGTAATTTTATATTTACAGAATAATTATAAATACCAAAAGTTTAAATTAAAAAAAGGTATTAAGTTAAAGAGTTAACTTTAAGCAAGCGCCGATGATGACTCCCCCAGCCGAAGGAGGAAATGGACGTTTCGCTGATCAAGGTCAAGGTCAATTTGTTCAACTTCATAGAGCAGGGCATGGCTGCTCCTATTTTAGTAAAAGCATTTAAACATTGTCTGCCGCAACTACGCGAAAAATCAGACAATCATACCTTCGTGGGCATTAACCACAGCAGTAAATTTCAAAGTTCAGCTCCGACGTGCAACTTCTTAGGTTTGCTACCTGGAATGCGAACGGACTGCGTTCCAAAATACAAGAGGTAAGAAAATTCCTTATAGAGAACGTCTTTTGGTCTGGGAAACTAAATTAAGATCTGAAGAGACCCCACTGATCGCAAATTACCAATTCTAATGTTTTGTATTTATATCAAAAGTTGCGTCAGTCACAATGAACTACCTACTCCGCGCCTCAATCGCCCAGTGATAACGTTTAATCTAATTCAACAGAACACAATCAGAAATTCCAAGAGTTCAGAGACGACGCTTTCATTTCAGATGGCATTTTCTGATTTAAATCTCAACAAATCAATAGAAGGGTTCGTTAATTAGCAGTATTTTTTTATTAAAACTATATTAGTACTTCCAATTTTGCTACAGACAATCCATCAAACTTTAACAAAAAAAAAAAGGTCAGTATATTCAATACATGAGATAGTGAAGTCTTTATTCTCATATTGCATACTAAGGACGTTCAATAAAATTAAACTTACTATAGAAGTTATTTTTTTCCAATGCTAGGTAATGATCATAATTTTATCTGCAGAACCATATGTGTTTCTGTAACACTGAGATAATATTTATGTTAGTTATTTAACTCCACATATTCTTTTACAATGATCCAAATGATTATTTTATTTGTAGCTAATTTATTGGAAATCTCAGTATTGCAGCCTAAAGATGAAGGCAATATGTTGAACTATTTTTTTTTCGTCATATAAAATCCCATTGTTTGCTGAATATTAATATGCAGAATGCATATCTCTTTCAACTCCTGCGATTTACTTTTGCTTTAAACTTTTAAAAACCTTCAATTTAAGAAATAATGTGAAAAAGGAAAATAAAAATGTTCTAATGAATTTTCAAACTATTTTCCCTTTCTCATGAATCATAAGGAACTATGAAATTTCCACACTTCCAGCTCAACTGACAGCCGGACACGAAAACATAGAGCCACTTTTGTTTAAACGCTTATATTTTCAAGAAATGTTTAAGAAAGGAAGCTTTTTCTTGATTTAATCTTTTCCATTTCTACCTCAACCAAAAGTATATGTATTTTTAAAATTATATGTATCAAAAATTATGTATTTTTTGTACCTTTTTTCATTTCTAATTAATTAATCATTATAAAATTCAATCCATCTAATAGACAAGTTTTACAGAAAACATTTTTGTTATATAATGATGGATATTAGCTACTTGACTAACAGTAAGTATGATAAAATTTATATGTATTAACCTTTTGTAATTCAATAAAAAAATGTTTGTTAAAATTATTATAGAAATTTTGAATTGTTGTTTTTGCAAGGATATTTGAAAAAACGATGGATATGGGGAAACGATTCTGGTCATCATAAAACTCCTTCGATAAATATTACGCTGTTATGGCAAATACATCTAAAATGTTATAGAAACATAGAGCAGGAGGATAAAATTGTTATTGATTAAGCTATATGCAAATAAGTTAAATCCTATATGAGCATGTATATACATTTATTAAATGTTATATAATTTATGTTTTGTACATTTTATATTTTTAATCAAACGAAATATTTTCATCATTTAAAAACATTTTTTTAAATTTTTTTTCAGTAATTTCATTGCATAAAAACTTCTCATAGTTTCAAATCATTTAAACAACTAAGCAATATCTACCCGTCCGAATCTTGACAAAATGGGCAAAGTCAGGAATAAGACGAAAAAGAATGTTAAAAAGCTGTCAATACAATTAAATGTATCGTATGAAAATGCCAAAATCATCAAGGAAATTATATTTCCAACCTTATCTTGTTCAAAAACTAAAAGAAACAAAGACTTTTAAAGGCCGACATCATAACTCATAATTTTAATACAATCGTTCCATTTCACAGTAGTCAGCTTTAGATTCATAATTTTTTTTTTTCACAATCAGAAATATTTGCCAAAGGGAAAGAAATAATTTTAACCCATATATCTGATAAAATGATTTCCTATTCAGCAAAACAAATACTTGCTCAAATCTAAAGATGTTTCTAACAAATACTGTTAATAACGAACCATAAACATTCACCAAAGAACGTTAATTCAATAGAAATTTAACAATGGTTTGTGAGAGTGTTATATCGAAGAGCTAAATTGCATATCAGCCATTTAGCATGATGCAGTTATAAAAACATTGAGAGAAAAAATTTCCAAATGCCTTTTTTAAAAAAAAATTTGCAGTCCTGACTACAACAATGCATTCTACAATCATTCTATGTTTCAGGCATTTTCAAACTCATACCTTTGCTTACAAACAGAGTTCCATTTCACAATAGTGCGCTTTTTACTATTCATAATTTTTTTCACGATCAGAAATTTTTCAATAGAAGGGGCAAACTTTTTATTTCAGATATATAATAAAAAACTTTTTCAATTCATTAAAATACATACTTATTTAAATCTGAAAGATTTCCTCCTCAGTGCTTTTAGTAAAACTTAAGCATCTGCTAAAAAGTAAATTCAACAGTCATGTCACATGACGGATGCTACATCATGTTCTTAAGAGATAAAATGCATGTCAACCATTTAGAATAATTCATTTATGGAACATTAAGAGAAAAACTAGCAATTACCTTTTTTTGTAATTTCCATAATGACTGCCGCATGCATTATACTACTGATACTGGCTCAAATCATTTACTGTGAAACCCCTACGAGAGTATTTATTGCCCTCACGATAATACTTCGCTCTACTATGTATGGGTAACGTCTATCACTATTGGAACGGGTTCTGTTTAGGATATCCATTTCCAAGTAGGGGATCCAAGGAGAATTTTAGCTCATATTCTTAATGCAGTTTTGTGGATAAAAAAAAAGAATTGTTAATCAGCTATTTTTCTCATTGTTGCATGTGTCCTTACAAACGAGTATCTTAATTTCAATTGCTTTTGTACAAATTCGTTAATCTTTATAAACAATAAAAAGGATATGTTTCACAAGTGAACAATCACATGACAATTTTCCTCGAAAATTGAAAAACAGCTGCAGAAATATATATCAAATTAATTGGATCAATGTGACAGAAGTGAACGAAATCCTATCTGCTCGAAATGGATTCCTGTATGATAACCCATTCTATAGCAAACGCCGTTCTATACATAACATGGAGAAAAAAATGACCATGGTAGACATTATTCACATGAACGGAATAGAAAAAACTTAATTCTGTGTGCGTTTTTTTTTTTTTTTTTTTTTCAGATGAAACTTTGTTTCTTCTAACTTATATGTCAACAGCCAAAAAACACTAATATGAAGCAAATCTGTATCTACACAAAATCTGTATAAGTTTTCAAAAGTTCTCCATATTCATCGAAACTATTATCAATTCTCCAGTAATGAATATAAAAACCATTGAAATCAAATTAAAAAACATAAGCTTTACATTGAGAAAAGTGCCTCAAATTTTGGGAAAAAATGCATATGAGCATATTCTCCATAAAGAGTTCCATAATGTGAGATGTTTAATTTTGTATCTGAAAATAATTCTTCTTTTAATTTAATTCATGCTTTTTTATTCATATTAGTATTTTTGAGCAAGTTGGGACACTTTTCAATCATCCTCTAGATCCTGTTTACTCCAATGATTATAAAATTATCCTTATCGCGAAACTTGACGGTATTCGTAACTTGTACACATTTCGCCTATTTTTTACAAAGCAAAAACACTTAATATTAATAAATCGGATAAATTGAAATATGAATAACAATTGGTTGTTGGTTTGTTGAGAAGACTAATCAGTTAATTGAACAATTACTTGTTATTTAATTTTAAAAAGTAATATAAAAAAATTTAATGTCAATTTCTACTTTTTTCACTCTATTGCAGAAAGTCCTTTATAAATAATTTTCATTCTTTTTTTAAGTTTATCTGGCGCCATCTATTGATAGATATATGCAACTTAAATCTTAAAAAACTAAAAATTAATGAATTAATTTTAATTAATGAAATAATATTTGAAAAAACTGTATTAACATCCAGTGTCATCCCCTACAAGTTAAAAAAATGTATTTGAACTTGAGGATGAATAAAAATATTTTATGAACGATTGAAAATTTGAACAAGATATATATAGAGAGAGTGAGCTAAATGATGGAATTGAAAAATACTAAATAACTGAAACTATCATTTATATATTTATAAGAACATTTGTAACAATATGAAATATGACCGTCATTTACAAATAAAATATACCCAAATGTAATGTGTATGTATACTATATGTACTATGCCATAAATTTCAGCGACTTTTGATCTTGGTTAAATACAGTATTCATAGAAAATTCATGCTCATAATGTATATATTTTTAATTTTTAAATACGCATTATTTAATGTGGTGTCATTTGTAAATCAATTATGTATGAATATGGTTTTTTAATGAATCTAATTTCAATTATCCTACATTATTTTTAAATGATTTTATAAATGACTGTATATGTCAACAGAGATATCGATGCGCATTTTTCCACCCGACGGGCATTATACCATTTGTT
>BPLR01011860.1:0-89134 GCA_021605095.1 Caerostris extrusa | reverse complement strand
ACTTGTCATCTGTCGCTTTTTTGTCTTAAAACTTTTATCGAGCAGAAGTATTTCTCGAGAGTTCAAGTCATTTCCAAAGGATAATTGGTCTTTTATTAGAGAAAGGAAAAAAATACTTAAAGTGCAATTAAAGAATAAAGTAAAAGTATTTTAATAGTTATAGTCAGTTTTTTAAAATTATTCATTTTATAATGATTTTTTAAAATGACTTATCGGAGCATTTATCCTTTATGTAAAATCATTTAACAGTTTTGAATCAGATCTAATTTCTTTGACGTGAACTTATTTAATATATATATTCAATGCTAAGAACATATGTTGTAGCAAATTCCTTATTGCCTTACACAATGCAGTGGATAAGTTACAAGGATTATACATTATTAATTTACTGATAAAATCATATAAAAGATTTAAAATTTAGAATATTACATATCATTTGAAATATTTAAGTGATTTGTCATTTTGAAGATTTTTTTAAATTCTAACAAGCAGAAATATTTAAAAAAAGTGTATTGATAATTTTCAATAGTTAATTCGACATTTTAATTTTAAAAGAAAATACAGTTTTATCATATAAAAAATTAATAGAGTTTGTTATTTATGAATTTTAGTGATATACTGCTCTATCTATTAATAAAATAAATGCTTTCTGAATGCGATTTTTTAAATATCTGCACCGTGGTTCCTCAACAAAATTACACAAAATTTTTTAATATCACACATATCAAAAACGCTTATTGATAGAGTCAAAAGCCATAAAAAGGTTTAAGAATGTCTTCATATTTATAAACATCTGCATCGTATTAATAAATCGTTGCGTAGTCTATGTCTATAAAAAGCTGCAAAGTTTATTAATACGCGCGGATTTTTATGCAGTGCAACTTATGTTGCATATGATGCAAAATAAATAAATAAATATCTAGCGAATTCTACGTCCAGGTATATGAACGTTGCTATAAAAATGTGGTAAAGCATTGTTTAAAGTTAACTAATTAACAATTAAGTTTCTAAATTATACCACACATGTTTTAAATTCAATTTACTAAATGAGTTCTTTTTATAGACTCTCTCTCTAATCTGTGGTTTAAAATACAGAACACTTGTTTCACACATTATATGTAAGGAATATTGAATTGTGTAGGGAAACAACAATCGTTCAGCGTTGACTCATAAATGTAATTATATTATAAATTCGTCAGATCAGTATATTAATAATCTTTCAGGGCATTCTGTATTCTGTGTTTTTCATAATTTAATCTATCAAAAATACTGTCTGTAATAATCAAGCTTTACTAAAAAGATTTGTATTCTAAAAATAGACAAATATATATTTAATTAAAATTTAAGATGCTATGATTATAGCGTAGGCATAGAAAAATTTTATTATTAAATATAAAATATTCGAAAATTATAATGAGTTTTCATTGCTGTAAGGTAAGAAAACATAACTAATTAGTGATACCAGTTATTTTATAAGCAAAAGTTATAACATATATTTCATAATTTAAAAATTATTTTAGTAAGTTATTTATGACTTTTAAGATAGAAACTAAGTTTATTTTCTTTTCATATTTGCTTATGTAAAACATAACACAAAAAATAGCTGATTTAACAAAAATAAGCAGATATAATTGTTATAAGACATAGAAAATGAATTAAATCTTTATTGTAATTCTGATTCAGAATGTCAAAGAAAATGTATTCTGTAATACCATAGGAATAACAATTTGCTTAAACAAAACAAGAATACATTTAGCTTTCTGAATATATTTAATGAAAGAATCTCTCTGAATATTTAATTGTAACTAAAAATAGAAGAAGCATAATAGATTTTTAAAGAAGCCAAAAATATTTGTTTCTATAATGCAAATGGACTTCATACTTGAATTTCCTTTAAAGAATAAGAAAAAAAGAAAATCAATACAAATTGCATTAAAATCTTACTACGACTCAAAAACTAATGCATTGATCAATAAATATATAATTGGATGAAGTCAGTAGCCCATAAATTTGCTTATTCACTCCTATGATTTAAGGGTTCTAAAAAATTATCATTTTTTCAATTTTTAGGAATAATGAAAGTTTACGAAATTCATTTAAAATTTATTTGTAATAATTAAAAATGAAAGACAGATTTTACGGAAAAAATACACATATCTTCGCTTTAAAATATCAAAGGATAAGAACGCAAATGTACCAAATCTTATGAGAGTAAATGTTGAAATTTCTGTTTATGTAGGGTGTTTATATAAAAATAACTAATTTCACTACATCAAATAAAAATTAATATATTATTCTTTCTGAATAAAAGAATCTGTAAAGAAATTAAAAAAAAAAAAAAAAATAGAAAAAGTTTTTCTCAAGAAATATTTTTACTTGTATTTAATGAGATTTAATAATGCGAAAAATTTTTTGAATTTAAATACACAAAAAAAATAAATAAACGTCACATATAGATATTTTTTTCGTAGGTACAAAAATTAAAAAAAAAAATATAAAATACAAATTCAATTAAATTATTTAAAGAAAAAAGAAGGGATAAGTTGTTTTTTGGAAATCTTTTACAGAAGTGATTATATAATTGAGATTATTAGAAAACTTTTTTTATTCCAATGGCAGATAATGGCAGTTATAGCAAAAAAGAACAATGAAAAAACATACAGCAACAAAAAATAATATAACAAATACAGCAAAAACATGCTGAAACAGAGTTCATTAATCTACCAATAATGCCAAGTTGCAGATCTTTTAGCCACCAAAAAGGATGGATCAGGGTGCACCACGGGGAGGTAGATATTCTGCGCACCCTTATTAGAAAACTAGATATATATAATAAAAGCTATTAGAAACATATTTTTTTTGAGCAAAAAATGTGTGTATTTTTTTGCAAAAGCATATTTTTACTACAAAATGCATAGTAATGAAATTAGTACCATTAATCATGAAATTTATTTTATGAATTGATATCAAAAGAGAAAAGTTACTTTTAATTAATTATTATTTTGACTGTAAACCACTTAAAATATCTAATTAATTATATATTTTTTAAATTAAGAATTATCGGGGCATTATTAAATATATTACTATGAAATATCTTTTATTGTTATATTAAACTAAGATCTAAAAATACTAACACTGCATTAACTTAATCGTTGATAATAAATTATAATATTAGAACGACTTTTTAAAGCTGAAATCTTAATAAAAGTATTTAAAGTGTTTTTATATTTGTAGTTAATGACCATCATAAATTTGATTTTATGAAAATCTTCCAAGTTTAGTTTAATCGTTAATTGTATTTTTAAACAAAATAACTTTAATCTAATCATTTTTTAATTGAGATTATTACAAAAACAATAAAAATGCGAATGATTTTTACTTGCAAAGTATAATTAGTTACATTTCTCCTTCAAAACCTATTGACCCTCATCGCTTAAGAATGAAGCGACAAATAGACGTTATGTCTATTTATCATTATTCCGGTGTTCTGTAAAACACTTAATCATTGACAAGTAAACAAAGTGTTTTACAGTAGAAAAAGAAAAGTAATTTATCAGGCTGAAGTACTTCATCAATACATACACTGCAAAAAATAGAAGGACAGTGTTTTTTTGTCAATTAATATCTCTTATTTTCCTAACTACCAGATATTTATGCAGATTTTAGTTTACTGACCCTTTTTCATTTTAGGCAAAAATTAAACATCTACCACTTATATTAATAATAAAAATTAGTATATATACTTCGATGCGTAAAAGTAGAAGGACATTTAATATATTTAATTTAGTGAGTTGTTCTTTTTTTAGTTAATTAGTGATTTTTTGTACTTTGTTTATTCTTTTCTGACAAAAACTAATTTTGTTTTTAAAAGTTACGCTGTTTCTCCGTTCCTCAGAAATGCCTAAAGGAATACCTTTGAACGCTTTTTAAAAGGACAAATTTCCACACATCAAAATGATGGTAAAGATGTCAGAGATTGCTCGATTGTTGCAGGTGAGCCCCAATGTAGTTTCAAACTTTATCAGAAATCCTTATAAAAATGGAAAGAAAAAGAAAAGACTGGCAGAGACTGAAAAGCGTTAACACCACGACGAAAGAAAACTTGTTCGTGTGCTTAAGAAGAACAAAGAAAGTGTTTCAAAGAGCAAGAAATCAAGCAGGACTTAATCATGTTACGAAACAAACAGTTTACAACTATATTAAAAGATCTAAAATTAATTTTACAAAAAGGAAAACATCATCCTGCGGACACAAGTCACATTGATAACTGTTTAGCGTGGGCTAAGGAGCACGTGTCCTGGACTAAGCTGGTGAATGGACTTCTCAGGATATTTTCTGGATGAAAATAAATTTAACTTTAGACGGTCCAGACGGATATCAGCACTACTGGCATTGTCTGGGAATGAAGACGAATGCTATTCAACACGACAAATGGGAGGAGGGAGTTTAATGGTTTGGTTGGGGCTGTTGGATACGGAGAAGGACAGTTCTGGTTTTCTTAAAATGTTGGTAAGCAAAAAACATATGGACTACATTCAAGTGCTGGAATTCGAGCTTTTCCTTATGGTTTGACTTGGGGTGAAGAGTGGTTTCAGCAAGACGGAGCTCCACCACACCGCGACTGGAGTCGTAATTGGTTCCTATCAAATAATGTGGATAACTTTTTACCATGGTCAGCCAAAAGTCCTTGACCTTAATATGGTGGAAAACATCTGAGCAATGCTAGTTCGTCGAGTTTATGCTGATGGAAGGCAATTTGATTCACTTCGTGAGAAGCATTGGAATGACTCCTGGGACAATTTTTGTCAAACAGAAGTTCAATCTCTATACAATTCACTTCCAAACAGAATATTTGAAGTTATAGGGTACAATGGGAAGAACATTCCCCCTTATTAAAATCACTACTTTTCATTCATTATAATGCTGTCCTTCACTTTTTACAAAAGTTTCAAAAAGAAAACTGTTTTGGTGCATTAATATTTTACGTTTGAATATTAGTAATTCTGATATTAAAATTGTATTTTTAAAAATGTTTGTAAAATGTTTCTAATAAAAATTTTAGTAAATTAAAATATTTTTCGGTTATTGTTACAAAATCGTGTGTTTTACTTTTACGTAGTGTAAGTCATCAATACGAATTATAATTTGAGGTGCTTACGTTAAAGCAAAGTGCTGCAAAATATACTGTGTTGTGATATATACTCTGTTACTAACCAGCGAAAATTGTTCATTTTATGAAATAAAATATGACATTTTGTATTTTAATTGAAAAACCTTTTCCTGTAAATGAAAGATTTTACTTAAAAATAGAGCAAAAAAATGCATCTTCTTTACAGATTTAAATAAATTTTATAATTTTGTCCATAGTTTTATTTTTAATATTAATTAAAATGAATTATATTTGTTGATATACAGATATTATGTAATATTGATTAAGGAAATCATTTATGTCATTATAGTAAAAATAGAGGGTGTTAATCATAGAAAATAACTTATCAAAAAGCTTTTTACTTTTAGACGAGTAGCAATTTAATTTAGTTTTTTAATTTCTTTAATTCAAGCCGCCAGTTTAAATTTCCAAAGTTTCATTCTGCAAAGCAGATCGCCTTCTGGGGCCTTCTTTTGGTCTTTTATCATACCCTTTAAAAGTCATGTCTGTAACGGGTTTTAATTAATATTTTTCAAATTTTAAAGGAAAAAAATAAGAAATGTATTATAAAAAAAGAAAAATATTGTCATCATCAGTTTATACAAAGTTATATTGTTTTCTATCTAAATCAATTTTTTTGTGATCCAGGTTTTTTGAACATTATTATCAAATTTATGTAATCAATTTTCCACTATAAAAGAAGTGGAAAAATAATATGAGCTATTTTTTTAAATGAAAATTAAAAAGGAATTAAGAAAAGAAAATTTTGGAATATGAAACTTTGTGACATATTCCTGTTTTTACCCGAGCACCTTGTCTTCTGTTATGTATGTACCTAACAGACTAGAAATTATTTCAAATAATAACTTCAAATAATTCACATTGATATTAATGATTTTTTGCATATTTTTTTCGAAAATTATTTTGCACAGCAAAAATCAAAACGTTCCAAAAGCAAGAAACAAAAAAATAATTATAATCATTTGGAGGGAAATTTATTGAAATTTAATCTCTAAATTAATTTTTAAATATTCTTAAAATTAAAATTTCTTCTGTGAATAATAATAAGGAGTTTTACTTTTTGACAGGTTTTTGTAATATAAGCATTATCTTTGTTAAAGTATATCCATTCATATAGTCTAGAAATGCATATCAAATAATAATGCACAGTTACGCTTGTTTTTAGCATATTTTTCAAAACTAATGGATAGTTAAATCTAAACGTTTCAAAAGCAAAACAAAAAGCAGTTATAATTTTTATTCATTTGAGGGAAAATTTAATAATTATTTATAAAATTAATTTATTAATATAACGTATTAGTAGTTAACTTTAAATAACTTATTATTTAATTTAATATTTATTAATTTTTAATTAATTTACAATATTATTAAAATTAAAAATTCTTCTGTATAAAATATTCATTTTTGGTGAAAAAGATATTAATATGAAAATACAAAAGATTATTTGAAATAATGGGAACATCATCTGCAAAAATTAAGACTTTTATGTTTTCACAATACCTTTCCTTATCCGTAGTCTCAAAAGATACATTACTACACTCAACGGTCACATGACCACGAAATGACAAGTAAAGACAGCTTAAATATCCAATGCATAGTTCGATTTTCCTATTCACAAAGACTCTTTTTCTAACAGATTAAGACAGTCATTTATCATAGTTGATGTTACGACTGAAAGTAATTTGATGCTGGAAATAAAATACTTTTATTGTAGTTTAGTTTAAAAGTGCCATTTAAAAAATAGTTAAAGTATCTTATTTCATTAGGAAGCAATATTCCAATCATAATTAAGTAATGGAGACAAAATGGTGACTTTGCATTGCAAATTTAATTTTTATTTTAATATTTTTACAGAGATCGCCTTAATGTAGTTATGTTTAAAAAAATTGGGAATTATATATATTTTCTTTAGATAGATTTATGGATGAAAATATATGATGCAAATAAAAAACTCGTAGAGCTATTTTATTTAATGCAGATAGACTAAATTAAAAATAAATTTTTCTTTTATAATTTTGTTTTTCAGTAAAAACTTCAAAATTAAATTTTAATTTAATTAAATCAATTTAGAAAATAATTTGAGTAAAATTTTGTTGTGCTCGTATAAATATATTAAATTTGTTAAAGGTAACGCTTTATAATTTACACATCAAATGATTGATATATTTCAACAAATAAAACTAATTTCATGCTTTATCTATACTTAAAAAACCTAACCGAGTTTAAAAGTATAAAAAAATTAAGTTTAATATTTCTGAGTGAGTAAATGTCATTTTTGCATTGAAAAAATATGAATTTAAGGACGATATATTAAAATATAAATATCCTTAATATTTATCCAAAACAACTAAGAAATTTTAGATATACATAATTACGTTTCCTGCGATTTGCATAGGAAAGAAAAAAAGAGTTGACGGATAGTGAATGAAAAAAGGAAACGGAAGAATGATTGACATTTACACAAATACTTCATAAAATCTGCACAAGTATAAAGCAAAGCGAATAAATAACAGGAAGTATTTTAGAAATCAGAAAGAGATCTAACGTTTGTTTGTTATTAAGTTGTAGAATGTTCATTATTACATGTCTGGTGTTTTAGAATTCAAGTATATAATGCCAACATTTTTTATGTAAGTAAAAACAATAATAATAAATATAATCATGTATTATTTAGGCGGCTGCCCCATAAGCTTTACTGATGATTTTTATTTTAAAGAAATACTTTGCTCGATGTCTTGGAACAACATGATTTAGTAAAAATTCAATGTCTGAAACCGAAATCCACTAAGACGGATATAACTTAGTGATGAATACTTTTGAGGTTGAATTCTTTTTGACAAGTAAATCCACTTTTTAACATTTTCAAAACATCAAAGAATAAATAACAGGAAGTATTTTAGAAATCAGAAAATCTAACGTTTTGTTTTGTTAAATTATAGAATGTTCATTATTATGTCTGGAGTTTTAGAATTCAAGTATATAATGCCAACATTTTTATGTAAAGTAAACAATAATAATAAATATAATCATGTATTATTTGAAGCGGCTGCCCTATAAGCTTTACTAGGGGGTTTTTATTTAAAAGAAATACTTTTGCTCGATGTCTTTGAACAACATGATTTATTAAATTGTAATATCTGAAACAAGAAATTCAGAAAATAAGCTTTTCTAAGATTCATGTAACCTAGTGGTGAATACTTTTTTGAGGTTCAATTGTTTTTGATACAAGCATTAAATCCACTTTAGAAGTTTTCAAAATATCAACCAGATTCTAAAAGTTCGAATGTTAATTTTTGTGTATATTTCAAAGAAATTTAACATTAAAAATAACGCACACTATTACAAGCAAGAAAATACAAAATTTTTAACAGTACCAGCAAATATGTAAATCCGAAGGAAATGCCAGCAAACATTTGAAAATAATATCGCCGTGTTGTTAAAAATGCTTATAATAGCTTATTCGCTGCAGCGGAATATTGTTATGGTAAACTCCATGTCAAAAGAATGTAAATAAATGGCACAGAACGTGCGAAACCGCTTTTCTTTCTGACAGAAAAGTAATCATTGAAAAAGAACTAAAACAGGAAATGCAAAATTTGAAGCGCGCATACACAACGGTGCTTTTACACATACAACTTTTAGTTGAGACACTATATGCACCGGGGATATTACTCGTTCCATTTTTAACTCTTATTTCTGCCTGGCAAAAAAGGAGAAAGAAATGGCAGATTCACTATTCCGCCCTGTTTCTATTTCCATATAAAATTATGTATGGACATGGAGGGAAGATTGATTCCTGACAATTCTGGAATAGATAGTAGCAGGTTTTTTTCTTTCGAGCAATGATTTTATGTAAAGAAATGGAATAATTTTGTGTGTCAAATTTAAAGTGTTTTTTATTGCGTAAATTCCATTTCTTCAAAAAAATATAAAAATTGATTTTATTCATGTTTCATTAAATTCATTGAATGCAACATGCTTTCAGGCTTAAAATGGGTTCCGAACATTACAACATGCAACATGCAACATGCTTATCAGGCCCAAGATATAAATTAAAGATATAACGATATAATTACCGGATATACTTAAGTTTTAAAAGCTTAGTAGACAAAGATAATGTAAATAAGACCCTTGAAACTTGCAATTCTAAAAGTACTTATTAAAATTACAACTACAGTAACAATCATGTTAACTAACTAATAAACTCCCTGGCACTACAGTACATATTGGACCATGCCTGTCTGCCTAGTAGCAGATTCTGAAACGGGAGATAGTTGTCTTCTTATGGAGAAGTAAGGTTGTTTAGTCCTACGCCCAATAGTCATATTACATCTACAGTTTAATGGGGATTATCCAAAACTAATACAAACATCTATCCCACCCCTGGCCCTCGAACCTGGAAACATGGGGCAGAGGTGCAGAACGTTTGTCACTCTGGCATCAGGCTTCAAAACCTTAAACAATTATTCATAATATAATCAAGAATGTTCAAATTTGTTTTATTCATTTTTTTTTGTCATCATCTTCTTCTTCAGTAAACTATTTTTTCAAATTGTTTTGAAAGTATTTGCAGTGCAAAAAGAAATGCAAAAGAAAATTTTCATTTATGCTTTTACTTTTACGCAAACATTTACCAAAACTTCAAGACATCTTGTCTGAATGAATTCTTTGGAAGTTCATTGATATTTCATTTTTCTTCTTAATGCTCAACCTTTACATACTCCTCCACACCTCCCTTCCCCTCTTCCGCATCGAAAACTGAATGGTAGTTGGTCCGTTTCGAAAAAGAATAAAGAAAAGTTTTCAGACGTAGATTTTTACCTCCTTTTCAATTTAAAAATCGTAATTTGGAAGTTAAACGACGATTTCTTTTTTTATGAATTGCCCGAGCGAAATGATTCTTTCGCAGAGCGAGCCATTCTGAACTTTTTTCTCTCGGATTCTTCCGTTCATTTCTAGATTGTAATAGCATTTCCCAAGAAGTGGGAAGGGAAGGGCACAGATTAGTTGGAATTATTATTGCTCTTTTTTTTTTAATTTGCCGTGATTGCTCTTCTGCGAATGGTATTTGGTTCCATTGACAATTATTTCAACTGGAGATGATTTCAAAAATATTTTTAATGAGCATCATAAATATTGTATCTGTTTTATTCTTTCCAGAAAGTTTTGGTAAAATTGTCATTTGTCGCTTTTTGTCTTAAATTTTTGTTGTAAGTATTTCTTGAGAGTTCAAGTCATTTCCACAGGATAATTGGTTCGTTTTATTAGAGAAATGGAAAAAATATACTTAAAGTGCAATTAAATAATAAAGTAAAAGTATTTTAATAGTTACAGTCAGGTTTAGAAAAAAAAAACATTTTATAATGATTTATAAAAGAACTTATCAAACAATTATACTTTATGTTAAATCATTTTAAATAGTTTTGAACCATATCTAATTTTTGCTATGAACTTATTTAAGTAGATTTAGTTAAAAACAAGGATAGTAAAATTTATTACTTTAGATTACATTGAATATTACATGGGTTGTAAAATATTAATTTGTTGATGAGCAGTGAAGTTAAACACGTAAAATATTTTAATGAATTGGACGTATCCGTAATTTAAGATACATTGATAATTTGTCATTTGATGTTTTGTTTCAATTCTATCAAGTAGATATGTTTTTAGAAGTATAGATCATGTCAAGTCTTTAATTCGTCATTTTAATTATAGAAAAAAATATAAAGTAATGACATACAAAAAATAAAAAAAAGAGTTCGTAACTTATATCTTCAACAATATTCTGCTGTATCTATTGATGAAATGAATATTTAAGTATTTTATTTTAATAAATGTACCATTTCTAAACAAAAAGCCACATGAAATGTTGTAAGAACAAAGTAAAACTCTTTTGAAAAATCTATAATCAAAAAGCCACAAAAACTACTTCACGAAAGATTTTATATGCTTATAAAAAAGAATCAGTACATATTAATAAACATTGCAGTATTTTAAATCAAAAATAAATAGTTATATATCGTGTAAAAAATAAATAAATAACTAGCGTATACTATGTCAAGCATTTAAATGCTGTTCTGTATATGTATAAGTATTTTAAAGAATAGAAAAATTTTCAAGAAATATTTTTATTAAAAAAATATCAAGGTGCAATTGAAGATCAGATTTAAAAAAAAAATACAAACCAATATTGTATATATAATTGTATTGGTTGGTTATAACAATAGCAGGTTTAACGAAAAATAATTAGATATAATATATAATCTTTGTTATAAGTCATGCAAAATAAATTAAATCTTTCTTGTAATTCAGATGCAGAATGTCAATGAAAATGTATATTCTGTAATACCATAGGATTAACAATTTGCTTAAAAACAAAACTAAAAACACATTCTGCTTTCTGAATATACTGAATGAAAGAATCTCTTAATATTTAATCGCTACTAAAAACAGAAGACGCATAATAGATTTTTAAAGAAGCCAAAATATTTGTTTTCAAAATGCAATGGACTTCATACTTGAATTTCCTTTTAAAGGATTAGAAAAGTAAGAAAATCAATACAATTTGCATTAAAAATCTCACTATGTCTCAAAACTAATACATTACAGTCAATAAATATGTTTATGAAATTATATATTGTTTATTCACCTGATTTTAGGAATTCTTTAAGATTATAATTTTTCTGTTATTTCAAGAATAAATGTAATGATAAAATTTTACAAAATTTACTTAACATTTATTTATAATATTTAAAATGAAAGACAGATTTTATACAAAAAAAAAAATAAAAAAAACCCATTTAAAATATCAAGGAAAGAACGCAAATGCACCAAATCTGATGACAGTAAATTGTCGAAATTTCCGTTTACTTAAGGAGTTTACACAAAATAACTGATTTAACTACATTAAATAAAAATAAAAATATTAGTCTTGAAATAAAATATCTGTATAAATATTTTAAAGAATAGAAAGGTTTTCAAGAAATATTTTTACTTTTTTCAAACTGATCTAAATAATGCGAAAAGATTTGGAAGTCAAATACTCAAAAACTAGATAAACGCCGCATTTAGATATTTTCTTAGGTACATAATGTTTTTGAAAAAAATATAAAATTCCAATAAATTTTTTTAAAAAATTATTTTTGAAATTCATACAGGAGAAGTGCAATTTTGAAATTCATACAAAAATTGTAGATTATTGGAAAAACTAAAAATATTTAAAAAAAACTACGATTTTTTTGTGCAAAAAATTTAAAAATATGTCTAATAATTCTTCCTTGAATTATTTACACGAAATACTACACATTGCATATTAATAATTAGGAAATTAGTACCATTAATCATAAAGTCTCTTTTAAGAAATTTTGATATTAAAAGAGACACATTACTTGAGTTAATTTTATATGGGTAATAAACCACTTAAAATATTTAATTAACTAAACATTTATTTTAATCGTAGATTTATTGGGCATTCTATTAAAATAAAATTACTGTGCTATATTTTCTTTATTTTTGCTATATTAAACTGAGGTTTGATAAAACAGTAACTAAGTAATAACTTAATCGTTGATAATAAATTATACATTAGTACAACTTTTTAAAAATGATATCTTAATAAAAGTTGTTAAATTGTTTTATATATTTGTAGTTAATGATCATCATTAAATTTGATTTTTATGAAAATCTTTTCTGATTTATTTAAAGAGTTAATTATAGCCTAAATAAAATAACTTTAATCTATTCATTTTTAAATTGGAGATTATTAGAAAAAACCAATAAAAAAATGGAATTAATTTTAATTTCAGTGAAGTATACTTAGTTACATTCTCCTTCAAAATCTTATTGACCATGTTTAAAGAATAGTGATAAATCTATGTTATGCCCATTTATCATTATCTTTTATAATTATTGCGGTGTTCTGCAAAACATTTGACCATTGACAAGTAAACAAAGTGTTTTACAGAAGGAAAAGACAAATAATTTATCAGGTTGAAGTACGTTATCAATACATACGCCATCATTATGAAGTACATTATCATTTGAGGTACGTATGTTAAAGTAAAGCTAGAAAACATACCGTATTGTGATATATACCTCTTACTAACCAACTACAATTCTTTGAATTCATGAAATAAATTGACATTCAGTATTTTGAAATGACAAATTTTTCCTTGTAAATGAAAGGTGTGTGTTTTAAAAGTAAAGCAAAATGTAATATATACATTTATACAATATTCATAATTTTTTTCCATAGTTTAATTTTTTTATTGTTAATTAAAATTTATTAAGCATATTTTTATATACAGGTATTGTTAAATGTTGATTGAGAAATAAATTATTTCCTTTGTAAAGATGAGGGAAATCTTGGAAAATAATAAAAAAAATATTTTAAAAACTTTTACTTTTTAACAAATCCAATTTAATTCAGTTTTCGTAATTTTTAATTGAAGCTAGTTTAAATTTAAAGTTTATTTCAAGCAGATAATTTTTTTGGGACTCCCTTCTTTAGGTTTTTATCATACCCTTAAAAGTTAAGTCTGTGATTGGTTTTTTAATTAATATTTTCAAATTTTAAAATGAAAAAGAGAAAAGTAAAGTATCATAAAAAAAAGAAACATAATATCATCATCAATCTAAAGAAAGTTATATTTTTTTTATTTAACTCACTCTTTTGAGATTCCCGGTTTTGAAAGCTATTATCAAATTTGTAATCAATTTCAAAAAATAATTGGAAAAATACTGAAAGGTAATTTTTTAATTAAAAATTAAAAGGAAATTATGGAAGCAAATTTTGGAATATTAAACTTTATGAACTATTTTGTGTAATACAGGCCCCTGTCTTTGTTATGTATATCCCTAGCAGGCCAAAAATTATATTAAATAGCCGCTTCAAATGAATGAATCGAAGATTTATAAAATTCAATTTTTCTTTCTTACAAATTAATTATTAAATATTATTTTAAAAAGTAAAATTTCTTTTTTAAATAATATTAAGGACTTTCTCACTTTTGACAGGTTTTATAATATAGGTATTGTCTTTTTGTTATGTATATCCGTAATAGTCTTGAAATGATATCAAATAACTGCTTCAAATAATGCACATGGCTTCAAGATCTTTACACATTTTTCAAAAATTATTTTCAGTGAAATCAAAACGTGTCAAAAGCAAAACAAAAACAATTATAATTTTTTTTTTTTCATTTGGCTAAAATTTAATTTTCTATCAATTAATGATTAACACTATTAAAATTAAAAATTTCTTCAGTAAATAATATTAATTATCCAAATTCATTCTTAAAAAAGATATTAACGTAAAAATACAAAGGTTGCTAGAAATAATAGGTAACATCTGTAAAAATTAAAAGCCTTTTATGTTTTGACAACACCCTTTCCTTATCCTAGTCTCAAAAAGATACATTACTACAAAATAGTAAGGTTTTAATTATTTGATTTCATCAGGGAAAGGGCTTAATAAATTCCTTGATCACACTCCAACGATTACAAAGAGCAACAGTAAAACAGGCGACTACACCCAACGGTCACATGAGCACGAAATGACAAAGACAGCTTAAATATCGTGAATGAACAGTTGATTTTCTTAGTCTAAAGATTCTTATTTTCTAAATAGACAAGCACAGTCATTTATGATAGCTGATTTACACTGAAAGTAATTTTTGATGATGGAATAAAATACTTTTATTGTAGTTTATTAAAAGTGCCATTTGCCAGGAATAGTTAAAAATGTTCAAAGAGTAAGTTAAAGCAATATTTCAAATCATATTACAGGAAATAGACAGAATGGTGACTTTATACTGCAAAATAAAGATTTTGATTTTTACATTTATACAGATTGCTTTAATGTAGCTATGTTTAAAAAATTGAGAATTGAGTATTTTTTTCCTTAGATAGATTTGTGTGCTAAAATATATGAATATAATATATGAACGGTTTTATTCAGTCGGTTACACAGCCAACTAAACTCTTTTTATAAAGGAAATGTAATCTGTAAGTGTTACAGAATATAATTATAGCATGAGAAGTTTATATAGAAAAATGAAGCATATGTGTTTATCATTTACTCTTAATTAATCCACATAAATTTGGAAGATTTTAAAATAAATTACCTCGTGTAAAATGTCAAATTAGATAGAATATATAACAAATTTCTAACATAGCATCGTTCTAACGCTAATGTTTTAGGCTACCACCTTTGGAAGAGGGCCAAATTGTGGCCTTTCAAAAAAGAAATGATGGGATGCCAGAGGACTTTCCTGTGAATTACTGATAGTTACACGAATTGCGCAATAAAACTGCCATGAGTAGAGCAAAAGACATGATTTGCCCGGCCGTACCAACTACCAACTGTACAAAAATAACTGTGAAACTAAATATTTATGTTATATATTCATTTTTGTTTTTGTAATATTAGTTGTTCTTTATAAATCTTGAAAGATATATACAATTATAAGATGTAATAAACAATCTTAGCTGAAGTAACTATTAGCTTGAAAACAATGGTGAAATTTTGGAGAAACTATGCGAATAATTAATTTGGCACACTTCTTAAAATATTTATGTCAAAATTCAGATTTTCTTATATTTATTTAATAAAAACTTTCAAATAAAATTTTAAAATTTGTGATATACTTATTGATAAAGGAAATGAATTAATGAATAATATAATATGGACAGTATATTTAAATTCTAAATCTGGACAGCTAAGCACCTAAAAAAGTAAAATAATTTTGAAATATATATCATGAAGGTTCTTATTATGTTAATTTATATTTTTTTTATAAAATATTATATTTAAATTTAGAAAAAAAAATCAGAATATATTTAACCATATAACCAAAAATAAATAGAAATAAATAAATATAAAGAATTTTTCTTTTCAGCAAGATCATAACAGGCGTTTAAGTTTCATAAAAAGTTGCGGCTATATAATGTAAACAACTAAATAATAGCAAGTAATTTCAAATCAGAAAAGTCAACATTTGTTTTTTTGTAAAATTGGTTTGAATGCTCATTCCCCATGTCTGAAGTGCCTATGAATTCATGCCAGTATATAATGACAACTTTTTTTTTATGTAAATAAACAAATAAAATGAATATAACCATGTATTGTCTGAAGTGGTTGCCCCATATGCATTTCTGATGATGTTTATTAAAAATATTTTGACTCGATGTCTTTGAACAACATGATTTATTAAATTGCAAACAACTGAAACAGAAATTAAACTGACTTTTCTTAGGTGCATATAACATATTTGTAATATGCAAGCTTTCATTAAATGTTCTGGTGAGCCCTTTTAAGGTTGAACTCTTTTGACTAGCATTAAACCCATTTTTTGAAAAACTTTTCAAAGCATCAAAAATAATTTCTAATGTTAATTTTTCACGTATATTTCAGAATTTAACATTACAAATAACGTATTATTACAAGCAAAATACAAAATTTTTACAGTGCCAGCAAATATGTAAATCTGAGGAAAATGTAGCAAAACTTTGAAAATGATGTCGCCGTATTTCTTAAAAATGCTTATAATAACTTATTCGCTGCAGCGGAATATTGTTATGGTAAACTCCATGTCAAAAGAATGGGAATAAATGGTACAGAACGAGAGGAACCGCTTATTTCTGACAGAAAAGAATCATTGAAAATAACTAAAACGGAATGCAAAATTGAAGCACACTCAACGGTGCTTTTGTTCATCATAAAAATACGATAATATGCATGACATAACTTTTATTTCAAATACTATATGCACCGGAGATATCACTCCCTTCCATTTGAAGTCTTATTTCTGCATGGAAAAAAAAAAAAAAGGACAAAAAGAAATGACAGATCCACTATTCCGCCCTGTTTCTATTTCCATGCAAGAATTATGTATAGACATGGGAGGGAAGATTGATTCTGACAATTCTGGAATGGATAGTAGGTTTTTTCTTTCTTTCGACCAATGATTTTTATGTAAAGATCCAGAAGTTTTTACAAGCATGTTTCATTAAAGAATGCAACATGCTTTTGAAATTTGTTGAATGAGCTACGCAAATAACGGACAGAAAAATGCTCCTTCTCCATACATCAACTACCTTTTTTGGATTGAAAAAGAAACCTGAAGAAACGTCATGACTTTATTTTCATTCTTTATCAGTTATTTTTTGAAAGAAAATTTTTTAATAAAATAAACTAGTATATTTTTTATAAATTCTGAAATGATTAATTGATGTTGATGTAGTTTAGGAAAATGGAATAGTTTGAGGTTCTTAGTATTTCATCTTTTATTTATATGGAAGCAAATTTTTTTATATTGTGTAAGTACAAAAAGAATTCATTGCTTCAAAAAGATATCAAAATTGATATTATTTATATTGTTTTAAGTTTCAAGTTGAAATTCTATCTGAAATTGAAATTAGTGTAAACTCTTATGCAAGTAATAAAAATCACAAATATTCCGTTTAAATAAGTGAAATAGTTTTGCTTTTGAATTGAAAAAAAGAAACATCAAATATTTATGTATTTTTTTAATTTTATTTTCAAATAGATTCATCTGAAAAAGATCATTTTTAATTGAATAAATTAGTAAATACAATCTAAGAATCTAATCTATGTTGAAGACAGTATAAGAAACGAAGTAGTTTGAGGATTTCAGCTTATTTCTCTAGAAGTTAACCTATTTATAATGAAAATTTAGCCAAAATAAATAATTAAGCGAATAATAGAACCATATAGCCAAAATAAATAAATAAATAAAAATATTTTTTTTTAGTTAGATCATAACAGACGTTTATTTTTCATAAATTCTATGTATGCATAATGTAAACAAGTAAATAACAAAAATTTTCAGAAAAGCCAACATTTGCTTTGTAAAGTCATTGCATGTTCATTCTTATGTCTGGTGATTTAGAATTCAAGTATATAATGCAAACCTTTTTTTAATGTAAATATGTAATAATGATAAATATAACCATCTATTATTTGAAGCAGTTGCCCCATATGCTTTTTACTGAGGAATTTTATATTAAAATATTTTGTATCGATGTCTTTGGGAACAACATGATTTCTTAAATTGCAATATCTAAAACAGGAAATCAGAAAATAACTTTCTAAGATACATATAACTTATTCGAATTATGCAAGCTTTCATTAAATGTTCCGGTGAATACTTTTAAGGTTGAACTCTTTTTGACTAGCATTAAATTTACTTTTGAAAAATTTTCGAAGTATCACAAAAACGGAATGCAAAATTGAAGCACACAACGGTGCTTTTGATCATCATAAAAATACGATAATATGATGACATAACTTTTATTTGAGATACTATATGCACCGAATATATTACTCTCGTTCTATTTTAACTTTATTTCTGCATGGGAAAAAAGAGAAATAAATGGCGGATCCACTATTCCGCCCTTGTTTCTATTTCCATGCAAGAATTATGTATAGACATGGAGGGAAGATTGATTCTGACAAAATTCTGGAATGGATAGCAGGTTTTTTTTTCTTCCTTCCTTTGGACCAATGATTTTTATGTAAAAGATCCAGAAAAAGGCTTTTTGCAAGCATATTTCATTAAAGAATGCAACATGCTTTTGAAAGTTGTTGAATGTGCTACGCAAATAACGAACAGAAAAATGCTCCATCTCCATACGTCAACTTCTTTTTTTTTTAAATCGAAAAGAAACCTGAAGAAAGTGTGGCTTTTTTCATCTTCTATCAGTTATCTATTTAAAGAAAGATGTTTTTTAATAAAATAAACTAGTATATTTTTACAAATTCTGAAATGATTAATTGATGTTGGAGTTAGTTCAAGATATAGAATAGTTTGAGGATCTTTGTATTTCATCTTATTTACATGGAAGTAAATTGTTTATAATGTGTAAATAAAAAATCAATTTCTTAAAAAAGACATAAAAATTGATATTATTTATTTCATTTTAAGTTTCAGGAAATTCAATCTGAAATTAAAATTCGCTGAAAAATCTATGTACATAAAAAAAAGCTATATATTTCGTTTAAATACATCAAATTTGTTTGTATTTTTATATTGAAAATAAACATGAAATTTTATGTATTTTTTTCTATTAGTTTACCTAAAAGTATTTGCTTTCAATTAATAAAGTAGTTAATACATTCTAAGAAAGTAAAAAGCAATATTGTAAGCAGTATAAGAAATGAAGTAGTTTGAAAATTTTATTTTATTTTATGTCGTTAAATCTTTTTATAATGCAAAAATGATAGAATACATTTTTATAATTATATAATTTTATAATTATTATATTTTAATTATATATTTCGATATGATTGTAAATGAAAATGTGAACGTTGTAAAGGACTTATGAACCGACTAATTTCGTTACTTTCAACATGAGGACAATCACTGTTGTTACTCAAAAAAAATAAATTTGTCACTGCGAGCACATCCAAAATTTATCTTTTTGCAGCTCAATTGCATTTATATAGATCATTTCGTGGGAACCAATAAAAACAAAGTGGTTTGTGGTGGTAGGGGGCACATCATCAACGTATTGTATGAATGGCGAAGCTGATTTGCTCCACTTTTGAAGGAAAACGAAATAAGCCCGTGTGATATGCATTCAAAAGCAAAAACATTTTTTAAATAAACAAGTAACAAGTAACAAAACAGTATACAAGTAACATTAACAAACAGTATACAAGTAACATTAACAAACATAAGTATACTAATAATAAACTCTATTCCCTGCCTGTCTAAATAAAAACATCTGAAATTAAAGTTATTTATGTTTATTATTGCATAAAATTGAATGTTACTTTCTCAATCATTGAAAAGAACTTGCTGAAAATTATTTATTTATTGCGGAAATAGACATTTTTTTAATTCTACAAAATGAAAAGGTAATAAACAAAAATTTCTTTTAATTTCTATAAACGTATTAGTGTTTCGAGCAATTAGTCCAAATATTTTGTCACTTTTCTTTGTAATTACAGAATACCGGCATTAATAGTGGCTTCTCTGTAAATACGTTCTAGTCCAATCGTTGCTGGAAGTTATATTATGTCAGTGAATAGAACGCTTTACAATATGTCGTCAGTATCGTCATTATAGCATGCACTATTCCCTTTAACAATGTGCAATAAAGCATTCTTTTATCTCTGTCCTCTTTTGGTTGGATATTAAATAAGTTACTATATGGGCTTTGACAGTCCAATACTAAAGGATGAAAAAGTGGAGCTTATAATGAGGAATATAATAAAAATTATATAAATATGCATTACAGTTGATGGAATGATTGTTCTTTGTTGGTTTTTTTCTAAATAGGATACATTACAATCCTATTTTAAATATCAATGTTTTAAAATTAAGTATGCAATAAGACGTAGTAATAGTGTAATGTACGTGGAATTTTAGTTATAGATAGTCTATTTGCTATATTTTTAATTTTACCTTTATTAAAATGTTATAATTATTAAAATAATTATAAACTTTATTACTATATATTATTATTAAAGTATTATAAGGTATTATTAGGTAATTATAAGCTATTATTATTATAAGCTTTATTTCCTTTATTTTAAGTTTTACCTTTATTCATTATATTCATTTAATAAATTTAATAATAAAATGAACTAACGTTTTACTTAATAAAAACAACATTTTCTTCTGATTATAATATGATTATGTTAAACATTTAAAAATATACAAATGAGATTGATAATTTAAATTCTTATTTAAAATTTCCAAACAATATCTTAATAAAAAAGCATTCCTATAAGTATTATTTTTTTCAGTTTTTATCTTCATATAAATGTAAAGCAAGAAAAAAATGCAGGAAAATTCCGATATCCAATTCCGAATTCACCCCATTTTTAAAGCATGAAACGATCCAATATCTGCTTTATTTATTATATTCCAAAATGTAACGCATTTGTTTTTTAAAAAAATCTTACATTCAGACTTTTTTTAAATCGCTTTACAAGCAATCATCCAATGTATTTAAATCGAAATAAAGTATAAAATGAATAATAAGGATATCTTCTATGCCTTTTTCATTTCAAGAAATCCATTTTTAATTTTAGTGTTTTTTGGTCAGGTATCGTTTTGATAAGAATTTCATTTAATAAGGAGATTACATTTTTATTGATTTTTTTTCGGTGCGGTGAAATTTGATTATTTTGTTTCCTATTCGTTATTTTCTTAGTGAAATGAAATTTGAATGTGCTTTAATAATTTATTTCTTCCTTTATTTGTTTCAATTTGTTTTATTTCTGATTTTTATATTTCTATCGAATTATTCAAAAAGATTTAACTTATCACTTTGCGAGTGAAATCGTTCTTTTATAGAGGCGTTGCAATCTAATATTTGAAGTGCTTTTACATGCGATAACAATGTTATTTATAATTTGGAAAAGATAATTTTTTTAAAATCGTCGATGCAAATTCTGAATTTATGAATGATTATAAAAAGGAAACCCATTTTATTTTTAATTCAAAATAATTTGTTTTTTGTTTAATGTCAAAAAGGCAAATGAAAATAAATTTTAATTAACTATTTTTTTCTTATCCCACTTGATAGACTGCAACATGTAGATTAAGTCCAAAACCCATGTGGTCTTAAGGTTTGGTATGGTTTGGTTTGTCGCTCTACGGTCATCTTGTGCACACTAAGGCTAAACAGACCGGGACCTACGGTTTAACGTGGATTTTGAACCACCAACAAACTTCCATGCCCCTGCCAGGATTCGAACCTGAAGCCTTCAGTACCAACGGCCAGAGCGCTAGCTAGTTGGCCATCAGGCCGCGTGGTCTTAAGGAGGGAAAGGAAGGAGAGCTTCTATTGTGATGGAGTACCTGTAGGTAGAAGTCTGATTTGGCTTCGTGACGCTGAAGAAGGGCAGTACCTTCCGGGAGGACTTTCAGGTAAACTTCCCCACATTTGCGTATCGTATGGGAGAAACCCCGGGAAACTCCCCAAGGTAGTGCGACTAATGAGTCAAGATACTGAACATCACGAATGCCATCGAGGCTCCTCACTTCTTGAAATAATGTCTACAACAAAGCAACCGAACTGAACCTCCACCTAATGCTCACCAGCTGCGAGCGTTGCCGTTGAGCCAGGAGTCGGGCAACTATTTTGTAAAATCATAAACGTAATAACTGCAATTTATTTCAGTTAAGATCGGATTGGTAAGGGGGGAGGGTATAACTGCAAATAATTTGTATATAGTAGCGTTTTCAGAGTATTGCACTTTTTAGTAAGGTATACATTGAAAAGATTTACAGCTGTAGTTTACAAACATGCTTCTTCTATCGCTCGCTTTCCAAAAAAAATAATAAATAAGTAAATAAATAAATTACTCAGTGCCTCCTTAGAAATCTACAGTCTTTAGTATATAAAGCAAAAATATATAAGTATAGATATAAAGTAAAAGATATACGTACTATCTATGTCTTAAAACATAGTACACAAAAAGATGATGTAAATAAGACACATTGAAGTATGAAATTTTATAAGTATTTGCTGAAATTTCAACCATAGTAGCATTGTGTTACCAAAAGAAAATTAAAAGAAACTATAATATGACAGTAAAAAATGACATTGGTGCGCTGCTTTTTAAGAATTACTCATTGACTCTACTTGGCATCAGTATTTTGAAATTACTACTATTTGTTATTTGCAGCCGGTTTTTTTTAACGAAAACAGAAATACAATTGACGATTATATTATATCTAATAATCGAATATAAACTATTTTATTAATCAGAAATATTGGTAGCCCTCTTTGAATTTAAATTTCAGTTATTCTGTTATCTGGCTATCATCATTTGGACGTTAGAAGAAATTGATTAACCTATAGTTATCTCTATTGTATTTTCAACAAGCATAGCAAGCACATATTCTGCTTATGCAATCTGGATCCTCTTTATAATACATGACATCATTACCAAAACTTATTGCCTAAAGGCCCTCAAAGGACATGACCTGTCGATCAGTTATAACTTATATTTCGTGTGTTTATCAGGGAAATTGTGTTTAGCTAAAAACTCCTGTCCATTTCGTATTAGAGTTGTCGTTACATCGCCCCTTGACTCCTTTTCCATGGCAGCATTTATTTAGAAAATGAACACATGTTAATGAAGTGATTACTAAATTTTCGAGAAATGTCTGCAATTGTTCTTTATACATTTATTTAACTGTGTGATTACTAATAAAAAGGAATAAGAATTATGCTTATCATTTTGTATGAAATTTAATAAAACATTGTAAAAGTTCATATAAATTAATATTTTATTTTTTAACAATTTCGGAAGGAAAAATTCACTAGAAAATTTATTAACACAATGTAAATTAACAATAAAGTGTAATATTAGCTAACGGTAAAGAATGTTGCAAAAATCGCCAATCTAACAACGCACGTGTTAATGCTGGACATGATCTACCATACCTGCTCAATCGGGTACTAAACGCGTAAATGTTGGGAATGTTTTTAGTATTTAACCTGAACATGAAGTAAAAGTTGAGGATATATTTGCACCAAACTGGAAATCCTGATCATATTTCTACTTTATGACTTTATAAAACTGATTTTCTTCCTGATAATGCAAATTCCATAGTCAGTTTAATTGACTAGCTGTTTATAATTACGCAGTTATGAAAAATGTTGAAATAAAAGTAAGAAGACTCGATAGCGATCGTGATTGCGTGTGTAATCTGATACCGGCAATCAGATATCAAATACACGGCAGATATCCCAAAATGATCTCCTAGCTAAAATTCTCTGCCATTACCGTCCGTCTGTTTATTGGACACACAAATGGCTTCTGCCTACAGTGGTGGCCACAGTTAGTTATTTACATAAATGGAATATGATGTCTGAGGATGTAGAAATATAATGGACAGTGTGCCCAACAAAAATATTGGATATTTGATCTAAACATATAACTGCCCTAGTGACAATGCATTAATTTAATTTAGAATATTTTATTTTAAAATCTTTAAATTGAAAACGGAACAATTCATAGTCATATTTTAAAAAGCAATTATAAAAACACATAATTTTTTTCTATTCAATTTATATATATTTTTTAAATAAATATTTCTAATGATTTAGCAAATTGATAAAAAATATTTTCATGTATATTACGATCTCTCAGCATATTTCTTTTTAATTCATAAAATATTCGTTATGTCTCTAATTATATATATAACACTGCGCACTTTTTTTTTAAATAATCAAATTTCTATTTTACGCAAACAATGAATGTTCAGAAAAACAAATTATGGTTTTAAATATGTATATTATGCATAATAATACTTTTTAATGATATTGACTTAATTATTGTATAGTGATTTGAATCATAAAAGGGGAAAAATTTGTTATTTGAAACGCTTGCATCGTTTCTAGTCTTGACTGATCTTTAAATGTTGTTCACGCTTCAATGGTCCTATAAATAACTAGGAGGTGTAGAAATTCAGTTATAAGAAGAGCCTTCACTCCTTTATCATGTGAAGAGAAGGCGAAATGTAACAAAATATGCTTAACTCAGATACGTAATTATCAAACCATTAAATGTCTCCAGTCTCACGTAGGGGTGATCATTATGCAAGAATGTTCAAATTTGTTTTGATTCATTTTTTTTTTTCATCATCATCATCTTCTTCAATAAACTATTTTTCAGAATTCGTTTGAAAAGTATTTGCAGAGCAGAAAGAAATGCAAAAGAAAATTTTTTCAATTATGCTTTACTTTTACACAAACATTTACCAAAGCTTCAAGACATCTTGTCTGAATGAATACTTTGGAAGAAGATCATTGATTTTTCATACTTTTTTCTCTTACCACTCAACATTTATTCCCTCACACCACACGTCCTCCCTTTTCGCATCGAAGACTGAATGGTAGTTGGTCCGTTTGGGAAAAAGAATAATAAGAAAAGTTTTCCAGACGTAGATTTTATCTCCTTTTTCAATTTAAAAATCGTAATTTGGAAGTTAAACGACGATTTCTTTTTATGAATTGCCCGAGCGTAATTATTCTTTGGCAGAGCGCGCGCCATTCTGAACTTTTCCTCGGATACTTCCGTTAATTTCCCAGATTATAGTAGCATTTCCCAAGAAGAGGGAAGGGGAAGGGCACAGATTAGTCGCAATTATTATTGTTCTTTTTGTAAACTTTGGCCGTGATTGCTCTTCTGCGAATGGTATTTTGTTTCATTGACAATTATTTCAATTGGAGATGATTTTAAAATATTTTTAATGAGCATCATAAATATTGCTCATCTGTTTTATTTTTCCTAAAAGCTTTGGAAATTTGTCATATGTCGCTTTTTTTGTCTTAAAACTTTTATCGAGCAGAAGTATTTCTTGAGAGTTCAAGTAATTTCCAAAGGATAATGGTCTTTTATTAGAGAAAGGAAAAAAAAAAAATACTTAAAGTGCAATTAAAGAATAAAGTAAAAGTATTTTAATAATCATAGTCAGTTTTTAAAAAATTATTCATTTTATAATGAGTTTTTTAAATGACTTATCGAGCATTTATCTTTTATGTAAAATCATTTAAGTAGGTTTGAATGAGATCTAATTTTTGATGTGAACTTATTTAAATATATTCAATTAAGAACATGTTATACAAATTTTATTGCCTTACATTGCAGAGGATATTACAAGGATTATACAATATTAATTTACTGATAAAATCATATAAAATATTTAAATGAATATTACATATCATTTGAAATATTTCAGTGATTTGTCATTTGAAGATTTTTAAAAATTCTATCAAGCAGAAATATGTTTAAAAAAGTATTGATAATTTTCAATAGTTAATTCGACATTTTAATTTAAAAGAAAATACAGTTTTATCATATAAAAAAATTAATAGAGTTTGTTATTTATGAATTATAGTGATATACTGCTCTATCTATTAATAAAATAAATATTTCTGAATGCGATTTTAAATAGCTTCACCGTTTCCTGAACAAAATTACATAAAATGTTTTAATATCAATATATCAAAAATGCTTATCGATAAAGTCAAAAAGCAATAAAAAAGGTTTTTTTATGAATGTCTTCATATATTTATAAACAAAAATCTGCACGTATTAATAAACGTTGCAGTTTTTATGTCCATAAAAAAACTGCAACGTTTATTAATACGTAAAGATTTATATGCAGTTTTTATGTCAATAAAAAACTGCAACTCGCATCATATGCAACTTATGTTGCATATGATGCAAAAAATATCTAGAATTCTACGTCCAGGCATATGAACGTTGCTATAAAAATGTGGTAAGGTATTGTTTAAAGTTAACTAATTAACAATTAAGTTTCTAAATTAAATCACACATATTTTAAATTCAATTTACTAAATCAGTTCTTTTATAGACTTCTCTAATCTGTGGTTTAAAATACAGAATACTTGTTTCACCCCACACTATATGTAAGGAATATTGAATTGTAGAGGGAAACAACAATCGTTCAGCGTTGACTCATAAATGTGATTATATTATAAATTCGTCAGAATAGTATAATAATAATAATCTTTTGTGCATTCTGTATTGTACGTTTTCCGTACTTTAATCTATCAAAATACTGTCTGTAATAATCATTTACTAAAAGATTTGTTCTAAAATTGATAAGAATATTTGATTAAAATTTAAGATGCTGTTATATCGTTTATATGGAAATATTGTATTATTAAATATAAAATATTCTAAAATTATAATGAGTTTTCATTGCTGTAAGGCAAGAAAAACATAACCAATTAGCGATAACAGTTATTTTATAATAAAGCCATAACATATATTTCATAATTTAAAAAATATTTTAGTAAGTTATTTATGATTTTTAAGATAGATACTAACTATTTTCTTTCATATTTGTTATGTAAAACATAACACAAAAATAGCTGATTTAACAAAAATAAGCTTAACAGATATAAATGTTATAAGATATAGAAAATGAATTAAATCTTTATTGTAATTCAGATGTATATAAAATGTATATTATGTAATACATTCAGATGTTATGTAATACATTCAGTGTTCAGATGTATTAAGAAAATGTATATTATGTAATACCATGGAATTAACAATTTGCTTAAAAATAAAAACAAGAATACATTTAGCTTTGTGAATATATTGAATGAAAGAATCTCTTAATATTTAATCGTTACTAAAAATAGAAGAAGCATAATAGATTTTTAAAGAAGCCAAAAATATTTGTTTCTATAATGCAATGGACTTCATACTTGAATTTGCTTTTAAAGAATTAGAAAAGTAAGAAAATCAAAACAATTTGCATTAAAATTCTTACTACGTGTCAAACCTATTGCATTGATCAATACATATATTGATGAAGTCAGTAGGCCAAAAATTTGCTTATTCACTTATGATTTAAGGGTTCTATAAAATTATTATTGTTTCTATTTTTTTTAGGAATAATATGTAATAATAAAAGCTCACGAAATTCATATAAAAATTTATTTATAATAATTAAAATGAAAGACAGGTTTTATGAAAAAATACAAAAAATCCCTTTAAAATATCAAAGGATAAGAACGCAAATATACCAAATCTTATGACAGTAAAATGTCGAAATTTCGTTTACGTAGGGAGTTTATATAAAATAATTAATTTAACTACATTAAATAAAAATTAATATATTATTCTTCGAATAAAGAATCTGTAAAAGAATTAAAAAAAAAAATAGAAAAGTATTCTAAGAAATATTTTTACTTTCATTTAATGAGATTTTAATAATGCGAAAAATTTTTGAATTTAAATACTCAAAAATAAATAAACGTCACATATAGATATTTTTCCTTAGGTACAAAAATTAAAAAAAAAAATATAAAATAACAAATTCAATTCAATTATTTAAAGAAAAGAAGGATAAGTTGTTTTTTGGAAATTCTTACAGAAGTGATTATATAATTGGAGATTATTAGAAAACTTTATTTTTTTAATTTTTTTATTTCCAATGGCAGATAATGGCAGTTATAGCAAAAAAGAACAATGAAAAAAAAAAAACATACAACAACAATAAAATAATATAACAAATACAGCAAAACATGCTGAAACAGAGTTCATTAATCTAACAATAATGCCAAGTTGCTGATCTTTTAGCCACCAAAATGGATGATCAGGTGCACCACGGGGAGGTAGATATTCTGCGCACCCTTATTAGAAAACTAGATATATATATAATAAAAGCTATTATTAGAAACATATTTTTTTGAGCAAAAATGTATGTGTATTTTTTTTGCAAAAGCATATTTTTTACTACAAAATGCATAATAATGAAATTAGTACCATTAATCATGAAATTTATTTTATGAATCTTCGATATTAAAAGAGAAAAATTACTTTTATTAATTATTATTTTGACTGTAAAAACCACTTAAATATCTAATTAATTATATATTTTTTAAATTTAGAATTATCGGGGCATTATTAAATATATTACTATGAAATATCTTCTTTTTTATTGATATATTAAACTAAGATCTAAAAATACTAACACTGCATTAACTTAATCGTTGATAATAAATTATAATATCAGAACAACTTTTTTAAAGCTGAAATCTTAATAAAAGTATTTAAAGTGTTTTTATATTTGTAGTTAATGACCATCATTAAATTTGGATTTTATGAAAAGCTTCCAAGTTTAGTTTAATCGTTAACTGTATTTTAAACAAAATAACTTTAATCTATTCCTTTTTTAATTGAAGATTATTACAAAAAACAATAAAAAGGCGAATGATTTTTACTTGCAGTAAAGTATAATTAGTTACATTCTCCTTCAAAACCTATTGACCCTCATTCGTTAAAGAATAACGATAAATAGACGTTATGTCTATTTATCGTTATTCTGGTGTTCTGTAAAACACTTGATCATTGACAAGTAAACAAAGTGTTTTACAGTAGAAAAAAGCAAAGTAATTTATCAGGCTGAAGTACGTCATCAATACATAAGTCATCAATATGAATTATAATTTGAGGTGCTTACGTTAAAGTAAAGTGCTGCAAAAATATACTGTGTTGCGATATATACCTGCTACTAACCAGCTAAAATTCGTTCATTTTATGAAATAAAATATGACATTTGGTATTTTAATTGAAAAACTTTTCCTGTAAATGAAAGATTTTTACTTAAAATAGAGCAAAAAGTATCCTCTTTACAGATTTAAAGAAATTTTATAATTTTTTCCATATTTTTATTTTTATTATTAATTAAAATGAATAAATTATATTGGTTGATAAACAGATATTATGTAATATTGATTAAGAAATCATTTATGTCATTAAAAATAGAGGGTGTTTGGACAAATAATAAAAATAACCTATCAAAGATTTTACTTTTAGATGAGTAGCAATTAAATTTATTTTTTTAATTTTTTAATTCAAGCTAGTTTAAATTTAAAAGTTTATTTCAAGCAGATCATTTCTGGGGCCTTCTTTTGTTTTTTATCATACCCTTAAAAGTCATGTATGTGACGGGTTTTAATTAATATTTTTCAAATTTTAAAGGAAAAAATTAGAAATGTATCATAAAAAAGAAAATAATGCCATCATCAATTTACAGAAAGTTAAATTTTTATCTAAATCAATTTTTTTGTGATCCAGGTTTTTGAATGCTATTATCAAATTTGTAATCAATTTTCAAAAAGAAGTGGAAAAATAATGAACTATTTTTAAATGAAAATTAAAAGAAATTAAGAAAGAAAATTTTGGAATATGAAACTTTGTGACATATTTTGTTTTACAGGCACCTTGTCTTTGTTATGTATGTACCTAACAGACTAGAAATTATTTCAAATAATAACTTTAAATAATGCATATGATATTAATGATTTTTTGCATATTTTTTCAAAATTATTGCGCAGCAAAAATCAAAACGTTTCAAAAGCGAAATAAAAATAATTATAATTTTTTTTCATTTGGGGGAAATTTATTAAAATTTAATTTTCTTCCTATAAATTAATTTTTAATGATTTTTGCATATTTTTTTCAAAATTATTGCGCAGCAAAATCAAAACGTTTCAAAAGCGAAACAAAAATAATTATAATTTTTTTTTCATTTGGGGGAAATTTATTAAAATTTAATTTTTTTTTTATAAATTAATTTTTAAATATTAAAATGAAAAATTTCTTCTATGAATATTATTAAGGAGTTTTACTTTTGACAGGTTTAGTAATATAAGTATTATCTTTGTTAAGTATATCCATTATAGTCTAAAAATGATATAAAATAATAATGCACAGTTACGCTTGTTTTGCATATTTTTCAAAACTAATGGGTAGTTAAATCAAAACGTTTCAAAAGCAAAACAAAAAACTGTTATAATTTTTATTCATTTGAGGGAAAATTTATTAATTATTTATTAAATTAATTTATTAATATAACTATTAATAAATAACTTTAAATAACTTATTCTTTAACTTAATATTTATTAATTTTAATTAATTTATTAAAATAAATTATTTATTAAATATTATTAAAATTAAAATTTCTTCTGTATATAATATTCATTTTGGTAAAAAAAAAAAGATATTAATATGAAAATACAAAGATTGCTTTGAAATAATGGGAAACATCATCTGCAAAAATTAAGACTTTTTCACAATACCCTTTCCTTATCCGTTGTCTCAAAAGATACATTACTACACTCGACGGTCACATGGCACGAAATAACAAGTAAAGACAGTTTAAATATCCAATGCATAGTTCTATTTTCCTATTCTAAAGATTCTTGTTTTCTAACAGATTAAGACAGTCATTTATGATTGCTGATTTTAAGACTGAAATTAATTTGATGTTTAAACAAAATTCTTTATTGTAGTTTAGTTTTAAAAAGTGCCATTTTAAAAATAGTTAAAATATTTTACTTCGTTAGAAGCAATATTCAAATATAATAAAATAATGGAGACAAAATGGTGACTTTGCATTGCAAATTTATTATTTTTATTTTTATATTTTACAGAGATCGTCTTAGTGTAGTTTTGTTAAAAATTGGGAATTATATATATATTTTTCTTAGAAAGATTTGTGTGCTAAAATATATGATGAAATAAAAACTCGCAGAGCTATTTTATTTAATGCAATAGACTAAATTAAAAACAAGCCTTTTATAATTTTGTTTTTCAGTAAAAGCATCAAATTAAATTTTATTTAATTAAATCGATTTAGAAAATAATTTGAAGTAAAATTTTGTTTTGCTGGTATAATGATATTAAATTTGTTAAAGGTAACGCTTTTTAGAATTTACACATCAAATGAATGATAAATTTCAACAAATAAAACTAATTTATACTTATCTGTACTTAAAAAACCTAACCGAATATAAAAGTATAAAAAATTAGGTATAATATTCCTGAGTGGTAAACGTTTTTTTTTTCATTTTTTTTTTTTTGAAAAAATATGAATCTAAGGACAATATATTAAAATATAAAATATCCTTAATATATATCCAAAACAACTAAGAAATTTTAGATATACATAAATTACGTTTCCCTGCGATTTGCATAGAAGAAAAAAGAGTTGAGGGATAGTGAATCAAAAAAGGAAACGGAAGAATAATTGACATTTACACAAATACTTCATAAAATCTATACATGTATAAAGCAAACAATAAATAACAGGAAGTATTTTAGAAATCAGAAAATTGTTTGTTAAATTATAGAGTGTTCATTATTGTGACTGGAGTTTTAGAATTCAAGTATATAATGCCAAACCTTTTTTTTATGTAAGTAAAATTTTGAATAATAATAATATAAATATAACCATGAATAATAATAAAATATAAAATAATAATAATAAATATAACCATGTATTATTTGAAGCGGCTGCCCCATATGCTTTACTGATGATTTTTATTTAAAAATACTTTTGCTCGATGTCTTTGAACAACATGACTTAGTAAAATGCAACGTCTGAAACCGAAATCCACTAAGACGGATATAACTTAGTGGTGAATACTTTTGAGGTTGAATTCTTTTTGACAAGCATTAAATCCACTTTTAAACATTTTCAAAACATAAACCAATTTCTAAAGTTCGAATGTTAATTTTGTGTATATTTCAGAATTTAACATTAAAAATAACGCACTATTACAAGCAAGTAAATACCAAATTTTTAACAGTACCAGCAAATATGTAAACTGAGGAAAATGTAGCAAAAGTTTGAAAATAATGTCGCCGTATTTGTTAAAAAGGCTTATAATAACTTATTCACTGCAGCGGAATATTGTTATGTAAACTCCATGTCAAAAGAATGTGAATAAATGGCACGGAACGAGAGGAACCGCTTTTTATTTCTGACAGAAAAGAATCATTGAAAGAGAACTAAAATGGAATGCAAAATTGAAGCACACACAACGGTGATTTTGATCATCATAAAAATACGATAATATGCATGACATAACTTTTATTTGAGATACTATATGCACCGGAGATATTACTCGTTCCATTTTTAACTCTTATTTTTTCATGGAAATAAAAGGGAGAAAGAAATGGCGGATCCGCTATTCTGCCCTGTTTCTATTTCCATGCAAGAATTATATATAGACATGGAGGGAAGATTGATTCTGACAATTCTGGAATGGATAGTAGGGTGTTTTGTCTCTTTCGACCAATGATTTTTATGTAAAGATCCAGAAAGTGCTTGACAAGCATGTTTCATTAAAGAATGCAACATGCTTTTGAAATTTGTTGAATGAGCAAAATAATGAACAGAAAATGTTCCATCTCCATACATCAACTATTTTTTTTTTTTTAAATTGGAAAAGCAACCTGAAGAAAAAGGTTATGCTTTTTTTTTTTCATTTGCTATCAGTTATTTTTGAAAGAAATTTTTTTTTTTAATAAAATAAACTGGAATATTTTTATAAATTCTGAAATGATTAATTGATGTTGGAGGTAATTTAAGAAATGGAATAGTTTGAGGACCTTAGTATTTGATCTTATTTATCTGGAAGAATTTTTTAATTGTATAAATAATGAAAAAAATAAATTTCTTCAAAAATACATAAAATTTGATGGTATTTATTTCATTTTAAGTTCCAAGAAATTCAATCTGAAATTGAAATTAGTTGGTATAACCATGTAAATAATAAAAAAAAGTCAGATATTCCGTTTAAATACACCGAATTTCTTTTTATTTGGGAATTGTAAAAGAAAATATAAACGTTATAAATGTTTGTTTTTAATTAAAACAAATTAGTAAATGCATTTTATGGAGTTTAATTGATATTAATTTGGTCTGTCGTTCTGCGGTAAGTTTTTTGCATACTTCGGGCTAATTTAACTGGATTTCGAACCACTAAGAAACATCCATGCCACCGCCAGAATTCGAACCTGAAACCTGTGATTCTAAAGGTCAGAGTGCTAGTCAATCTGCTATCAGGCCGCTAATTGATGTTGAAGACAGTATAAGAAATGAAGTAGTTTGATAATTTTATCTTATCTTATATCGCTAGAAGTTAAATCTGGTTAAAATGCAAAAATGATAAAATATATGTATTTTTTTATACTTATATAATTTTATTTTTCGATATAATTTAAAAATAAAAAATGCAACCATTGTAAAGGATTTATCAAACGGACTAGTTTCGTTTTCTCAACATCAAAAAAATAACCGTTTTATTCAAATAACAGGTTTATCGCTAAGTACACATCCAACATTTACCTTCCGTAGTTCAATTGCATTGTATAGATAATTTAGCGGGAAGTCGTGATAGAAAGGTTGGTGGTAGGTTTGTCGTGATAGAAAGGTTGGTGGTAGGTTTGTCGTGATAGAATGTACATCGTAAACTTATTGTATCCATGCTGAAGCTCGCTTGCTTCACTTTGACGGAAACGAAATACACTCGTGAGGTCTACATTCATCTTCAAAAAAACATTTTTAAACAAACAAATTTTACATAAATATACTAACATTATCCAATAAACTGTATTTTTCTTTAAATAAAACCATCTCAGATTAATCATTCTTTTTGCTTACAAATGAAAAATAAAATGGAGGTGATATAATTATTTTTGTTTATTAATGAATAAAACTGATTGCTACTTTCTTAATCAATAAAAACTATGTTCAAAATTGTATATTTTTTAGTGAAAATAGAGTTTTTTAATTTTTTATAGCTGTAAAGGTAATAAAAAATATTTTTTTTTAAATTTTCGTAAGCGTATTAGTTTTTTTTTTCTGCAATTAGTCCAAACATTTGTTAATTTCCTCAGTAGTTACGGAACATCCGCATTTATTGGCTTCTCTGTAAATGTATTTATTCCTCTTCCATCATTGCTGGAGCTATATTATCTCAGTGAATAGATTGCTTTGCAATATGTCATCTGTATCGTCATTATAACATACAATATATTCTGTTAACAATGTGTAATAAAGTATTTTTTATCTTTGTCCTTTTTCGGTTGGATATTAAAAATTAGCTACTATATTTTCTGTTGACAAAGACAGTTCCCAATACTAAAGGATTAAAGAGTGGAACTTATTATATAATGAGTAATATAATAAAGAATTATATAATTATGCATTGCAGTTGATGGAATGACTGTCCTTTGTTGGTATTTTTTTCTAAATATGATACATTTTAATTCTATTTTAACCATCAATGTTTTAAAATTAAGTATGCAATAAGTGTATGTAGAATTTTATTTATATATTTGCCATATTTTTAAATTTACCTTAATTAAAAAGAATAATTATTAAGATACTTATAAGCTTTATTACTGTAAGATATTATTAATAAGGTATTATTAGTTATTATTAGGTAATTATAAACTATTATTATTATAAGATTTATTACCTTTATTTAAAGTTTTACCTTTATTCGCTATATTGTTTTATTGAATTTAACAATAAAATGGACTAACGTTTTAATAAAACAATATTTTGCTTCTCATTATAATATGATTATATTAAAAATTTAAAAATATTCAAATGAAATTGTTAATTTAACTTCTTATTTAAAATTTCCAAACAATATCTTAGTAAAAAAATATTCCCTTAAGTATTATTTTTTTACATTTTTTATCCATATAAATCGAAAAAGAAAAAAAAAAAAGCAGTGAAAATTCCGATATCCAATTCCGAATTCACCCCATTTTTAATGCATGAAACAATCCAATATCTGCTTTATTTATTATATTCCAAAATGTAATGCATTTGTTTTTAAAAAATCTTACATTCCAACTTTTTTTAAATCGTTTTACAAGCAATCAGCCGATGTATTTAAATCGAAATAAAGTATAAAATGAATAATAAGGATATCTTCTATACCTTTTTCATTTCAAGAAATCCAGTTTTAATTTTTAGTGTTTCTTGGTTAGGTATCGTTTTTGATAAGAATTTCATTTAATAAGGAGATCACATTTTTATTGATTTTTTTTTCAGTGCGGTGAAATTTGATTATTTTTGTTTCCTATTCGTTATTTTCTTAGTGTTGAAATGAAATTTGAATTTGCTTTGATAATTTATTTCTTCCTTTATTTGTTTCGATTTATTTTTTTTTTTTCATTTTTATTTTTCTATCGAGTTATACAAAGATTTAACTTACATCACTTTGCGAGTGAAATTTTTCCTTTTTATAGATGTGCGGTAATCTAATATTTGAAGTGTTTTGCTAGCGATAACAATATTATTTATAATTTGGAAAATATATTTTTTAAATCATTGATGCATTTTGAATTTATGGATAAATATATAAAGGAAACTCATTTTATTTTATTTCAAAATAATTTATTTAAATATTTGATGTAAAAAGATAAACGAAAGTTAATTTTAATTAACTATATTTTTTTCTTATTCCATTTGATAGACAGCAACATGAAGATTAAATACATGAACCCATGTGGTCTCATGGAAGGAGGGAAAGGGAGGGCAGCTTCGTAGGAGTTCGATGGAGCAAAAGTAGGTAGAAGTTTGATTTGGCTCGGATTGTGGGGAATGGCCTTAAATAATTTTTAAATAACGTTTTTACACATTGGAGTTTACACCAGACGTTTTTAAGATTATTGAATTTTTAGCAAGGCGTATGTCATTGGAATGATTTGAAAAGTATACAACTTTTTTTCCCTGCTTTTTATATTCTCTGGTTCCCAAACGTTGTTTGGCCAAACGTTGTTTCTGAAAGCAGTTAATGTAAGAAATGCAACCTACAGATTATAATATTAGTCATCTGGCATGTCATTTGTACACGTTATTGCTGGTGTATCAGTCAGGATCTTAACAATTTCCCTCGAGATAAACATCAGTAACCGGACTGGAACATTTAAATATTGAGATTTAAATTTCTCTGTTTATTTTTTAAAGTGCAAAAGAAAAGAACATCTATCATTACTCTTTCACAGTTAGTTTTAACATAATTGAATTACTTTCATTTTAGGTATCTAAATTTATTACTCAGTGGATATTTTCTTGATTTTTGACTAACATTGATTTAGCACTAACATTTATTTAGGGTCCACCATAAAAATGTGTTAAAAACCTGTGGTCTAAAAAAGTTGCACGCACCAATTATTAATCGGTGATAAATAAGTTACTTCCATTGATCTCTAATTAAATGTAGCATTATATATACGATTGCTTAAGCAATAATTTACAATAATAGCATTTAATATATTAAACAAAAATTATTATTCTTTAGTATTAGTGTCGTTTAATGTTACAGTATAGAAATATACATCATTTAGTTATTAATTGTCTCAGTAAATTTACTTATGATATTTCATAGTATGGGCCTTACTCATTTTAATAAGAATACCCCTATACTCTACACAGATATAGTTTTATTCGTAGAGTAGAACAAAATCATAGAGTGGAACAAAATTCGTATCCCTATTCTACAGGAACAAAAGTTGCAGCAAACATCTCCCGTCCTTTTCGTACTATAGCTAGTATTGCATCGTTTCTTGGCTACTTATCTCTTTAAGTAAGAATCGATTCTGAAAATTTCGAGAAATGCCTGAAATTGTTCTTTTTTCAAGCCCTACATTTATTTAACACTGCTTACTAATAAAAGGATAAAAGATGCAGTTTATAACTGTGATCATTTTGTATGAAATAAAAATAAAAACATTACAAAAGTTCATATAAATGAATATTTTAAGTTTTAATCATTTTGAGGGAAATATTACACAAGAAAATGTCTTAATATAATATAAATTAATTATCACTGTCCGTCTTGTATTTTTTAATAATAATAATAATAATAATAATAATAACCTCTGTTACCGAACGGCAGAACGCTAGCTATTTTACCATCAGATACCATATATGACACTCTGATAGGACACAGTTATTTCTAACAGTCTTCCCAAAAGGTATTGCTTTCTTTCTCGTCCTTATCGGTGAATTGTTTATGGTACGCGAGATCCACCATTGTTCATCACATACAAAAAAAAAAAAAAAATAGCCAATGTAAAAATCATAGTTTTAATATATTGCAGAAAAATGCAAATATAGTTTCCTATTTACATCTCTCTGATTTATGTTTTCAGATAAATACGAGCTTATCTATATGTTCTGTTCTTATTTATAGAGTAATATGATTCGACAGGAGACTTGAACAAGATTTGATTTGAATTTGATGCTTTGCATTTGATACACTCCAAACATTCAGTGCACTCTGTTATTGCATTTGGATTGATAAAATTGGTGCACATCCCGTATTTCGCTCGGAATTCCATTCAGGGACCTCAGCGACGCTGAAGAGCAAACATTGTTGCCAGGAAAATCGCATCTAATATCGCATTCCACCCAAACGTCACATCGAGTAAAGGATGCGATCTTCCCTATAAGTCCCTTCCGAAACGTTTTTGAGGGGAAACGGCCCGTAAGTCAAAGCAATGAGTCTCCACAGGAACCTAATGGAGCTTGAAAGATCCCTGTCTGGGGTAAAAAGTAGGGATGAGGAACATTTCCCCTCTCAATTACCTAAGGAACTTTTATATGAAAGGAGATCCTGTATCCCATTTCTTTCCGGTGTGCTCTTTCTTTACAATGGTCATTCTGGTGAGTATGGATAAAAGGAAAAAAAATGAACGGATATTGGGTTATAATTAGAGACGGGATTATTTAATTAAGATGTCAAGTAATACAGCTATTTCAATATTTAGTATTTTATATTTTATATTTTTGTGTCATAAATATATTTAGATATAAGATGAACATACATTACATACATGAACAACATAAATTAGATATAGATGCACATAAATATATAAGATGAATATTTTAAATGCGACCCAATGTCAACTTGCACAGAAATCTGAAGAAATCAGGTTTGAATCAACTGGCAACTTAATTTGCAGTCAATGCTTTCAGAAACGATGACTCTATGGTGATTGTAAAAGAGTGTGAAATTTGTGTCATTAACAATCAGATTACTTAGTTGGAGTTTTCCAAGTTTTTTTCCATAGTACACAAATGTGGGACAGTTACTACTAAAAGCCCACTAACATTTCCCTCTCAATTACCTAAGGAACTTTTATATGAAAGGAGATCCTGTATCCCATTTCTTTCCGGTGTGCTCTTTCTTTACAATGGTCATTCTGGTGAGTATGGATAAAAGGAAAAAAAATGGACGGATATTGAGTTATAATTAGGGACCTATGTTTAATTAAGATATCAAGTAATATATCTATTTAAATATTTGGTATTTTATTCTGTCTCTATATTTTTATGCATATAAATGCATTCAGATATATGTAAAAAGAATATTTTAAATGCGACCTAATGTTAATTTGTGCAGGTAATCTGCGGAAATTAGGTTCGAATCCAGCGGCAGCTTAATTTGTAATCATTTCAGAAGTAAAGAATGTAGCGATTGTAAAAGATTACAAAATGTTTCGCATCGACGAATTACTTAGTTGGAGTTTTCCAGGTTTTATTCCATACCACACAAATGTGGGTCGGTTGATATTAAAATAATAGTACTCGTCTAATGAGGGAATATCTACTTTCATTGTCCGTCATTAGGTTTTCGTGGTGTACAAAAATGGAACAAAATGTTTAATATTGTTAAAAAGATTTTTATTATGGAAATAAAAATTTCATGATGTAGTAAGTGACTTAATTTAAGAACACAATAATCTTAAATATTATTAAATAAATCAAAAAAAATTTAAAGTTATCGTGTTATATCAAGTTATGCTATATTAAGTTATCATGCCAAGTTAAGTTTTTTTAGTAATTAAATTATTTTAAGGGACATGTCGTGCAGTTAACACGCAGCCGTATTCAGCTCAAAACGTCTGGAAAGGGGCTTCGTAAATGCTGTTTTTAGAAAAAAGGAGACTGGGTAATGAGACAACGTATGTTATTTTCAAATCGACAATCAACCTGCTGAAAATTTTTCCTGGCTTTCTCCTCTGCAACATGCAAATATCCATGTCCAGCAGTTTTCCCTGAAAGTTTTATCTGGAGACAACACCCTCCCATATTTGCTTATTGACTATATAGATTACGTTCAATATGATATGTTCGCCATATACATTGGTGGAAAACCAGATGAACTTTATTTTCATTTGGACGCCGATGGACCTCATAATTCACTTATGGATGGATCAAATAGCTCACCAAGACATAAAACGAAGCTATTGCTTTTTGGGGGATTTGTATTGTGTCGCCACCAAAGCCATGTGGCTGGAGTCAAAGTCCAGGCAGCTGGAGTCAAGGAGTCTGTTTGAAAATTTGACTCCTGATTCTTTTATAAAAATAACTTTTATTGTTGAAAAATTCTAGGAATTAATGTTCAAATTAAATGTTAAGGAGACAATTCAATTGTTTCTTTCAACTATACAGCCAGTAGAAAAGATAGTCACTGTAACATACCAAGTAAGTGTTGAGGGACATTTTCAGCACATATACTTATAAAAAGTTATATTGGAGCAACAATAAAAGATCATATAGAAGCTATTATATAAATAAGAAAAATAATAAGATTTATTGTATTATTAAAAATATAGCAGTTTCTTCTATAAATGCACAATTTTTAAGCTATTAAATGCTTAATCTATTTTATAATATTTTCTTCTTTATATCTTCATTAGCGCAATACTCCCACCGTGGGACAAAGCCGTCTGTCAGATTTCAAGATATTATCTTTATATGCCATATGGTTATCAGCCCTACGCCCAACACTCTACAGTCATATTACATCGGGACCTACAGTTTAAAAATAGAGTCCGAACCACTACAAGCATCCATCGCATCGCCGGGACTCGACATCGAAGCCTGTAGCACCGAACGCCAGAGCTCTTGTTACTCGATCTTCAAGCCCCTTCTATAATATTTCAGCACTTGTTAATTTGATGCTGTTATTTTTCTAAAATATACATGTATTTTTTGAACCAAATTTAGAATTTTATTCATTCTTTTAATGAGTAGAAATACACATTTAAAATATACAAAAATACGTTATGCAAAAACTGCGTCTGATGAGAACTCAATTAAAGTCATTGAATTTATTTCTCAAATTCTTCTAAATTCATTAGTAAAGATCATAGTACGTAAAATTTAAAATTACAGTAAATAGTGTGAAGTCGGTATAATAAACCCGATTTAGTAGTCTGGAGTTGCAATCAAATGTGAAGGGTTGACAAAAGTGGCTAAGAGTTTTACCAACTCTTCACATCTGATTGCCCCACTTGTACGAAAAACAATGAATTTTTATCAAGAGCTTTAATTATCTGCAAAATAACTTAGAAGTTTGGAGGAAACGAAATTAAAAATTAACGATTATGTTGACAGCTACTAACTTTTAAATTTATTAAGAATTTGAAATACGAATCGGATTATACTAAAGTTGAATATATTTGAAAAATTATACTATACATATATTTGCAGAATTTTAAATCCATCTAATTTAAAGGATTACAACTGACGTGACTGTATTCATTAATTTTATCATGCATTAAAAGCTTTTAATTCCTTCACTTGGAAAACGTCTGTGGTTTTCATTTCATGTAGTATTTGTATCAGTCACTAAAATCCCATGAAAGACAATGAGAAAGGGGCATTATTCCAAAATATATCTTTAGACATAGAAAACTAGAGGCTATATTACATCATATTTAATTTTATGTAATATCGTCCTTTTTAATATATTTTTTAAACCTTAATTTGAAGTTTGAAATGATTATTCAGAAAGCATTGAAGTGAAAAAGAAAATCATTTTTTAAATATTTTTTTAATTTTAAGCCACGTAGGCCACATATTATCGTAGGCCTTGTAATCGGTAGGCCATCAATAACGCAGAAACAGGTCATCAATATAGGATATAGGGTGGATACCGACTTTTGGGTATACTTTAAAAATAACTACATTTACGTATCGAATGAAGAAACTTTCAAAACATCGACCAAGCAGCCTGCATATCGATGAGAGAGTCATTACACACGTTACTATAATCGCTGTTAAGTCTTTTCATGTTTTGTTTTCATCGATTGGCCTTGTTTTAAGCCAAATAGGTCACATATTATCGATAGGTCTTGTTAGCCCATCGATGTATGACACAGGATGGATATCGACCTTCAGGCATACTTTTAAAAGTAACTGCATTTACGTGTTGAAGGAAAGAAACCTAAAAACACCGACAAGACAGGCTGAATGTTGATGAGAGAGCCTTTACAAACGTTGGTATAATCACCGGTATGTTTCTCATTTCTTAAAGTAGTGATTGCAATAAATGCCACCACCGGATTCGAGCCTGAGACTTTGGGCACACTAGTTACCATTGCCTCAAAGGCAGTACGAGTCAGACGAAAATCCCTTTAGTTTTTAATAATAGGGAAATATGAAAATAAATATAAATTTGATCGTAAAACTTTTCTACTATCCCAAAAATACAAAAAAAAGGGTACACTTTTTTTTTATTTTTCTGTTTTATTCCGGGAAAAGTTTTAGTGTGAAAAATAACAACTTTCATAAAATAAATAATCTAATAAGAATATAATATTTCGTATAACAAGAGAATGATGCCCCAATTTATTTTATCTTCAAACGAGTAATCTTTCTCAAGTAGCTGCCATATTCAATAAAAAGATATTCTTTCTTTTACCTATATGTAATCTTAGAACATCCAATGAAAACCTCTTTCTTGAAATATTAGTGCATGTAGACTAATGTTTTGAATGTTTATGCTTTTACCAGTGCCTAAATTAAGGAGTTAATCAGCTTATTAAATAAGCAGCAAAAAGAAAGGAGACGGTTGTAGGGATAAAGGAGCCAGGTGGAATTAAAATGCTAATGGAAGCAACTAATAGGTGTGGAATTACGTTTAAAAGATTCTTGGTGGTTAATGGTGCATATTAAGTCATGAAAATGCATGTTTGTTGAGGTATTCCTCATGCTTCATTTTTTTGGCACTAATTCACGAAATCAGATGTTGATTCCCTTCATATTATGGGGGGGGAAAGGCTTAAAAAAACATATTATATATGTGATAAATGAAGTCAAATAATTTAATAAGTTTATGATTAAGAAAAATTGGTATTAATAGCAAAACATAAACGAAAGTACAATAAGTTGTAAATGAAATTTTAGTATTAAATATTGGTTGTTAGTGAATGAATTTCCTAAAAAAAAAAGGATAATATGGTGAATAAAAATATTATTATAATTATCTAATAATAATAAATTATGAACTGCATAATTTAATAATAAATCATTAAACAATCATAGTTTCAAGAAATATGTTATAATATTGCAATTTCTATGTACTTGCAATAAATAATAATAAATCAATAATAATTATAATCTAATAATAAATCTTTAAACAATCATAGTTTCAAGAAATATGTTATAATATTGCAATTTCTATGTACTTGCAATAAATAATAATAAATCAATAATAATTATAATCTAATAATAAATCATTAAACAATCGTAGTTTCAAGAAATATGTTATATTATTGAATTTTCTATGTACTTTCAATATATTATTTAATAAACTATTACAAATTTTACAAATTTTCTAACGTGCAAAATACATGCCTGTGTAAAGAAAACATTATTTCTGAAAGTAGTAACGGTAATGTATGTATGGCGCAAAAACACTTTAATGTATGACACGGGAGTGGTTATCGACTTCTAGGTATGCTTTTAAAGGTAACCGCATTTACGTGTCGAAGAGAACAAACTTGTAAAACTCTCACCAAAAGCCGGAATATCGACGAAAATGTTTTTACACATGTTGAAATAATTGACATTAAGTCTTTTCATTTCTGAAAGTAGTAATAAATGCACTGCACTGCACTAAATGCCACCACCGGATTCAAACTTGAGACTTCGTGCACACTAGCTGCACTTGTTTCAAAGGACGAAAATGCCTTTAATTTTTTATAATAGGGAAATATAAAGATATATATAAATTTGACCCTAAAGCGTTTCTACTATCCCAAAAATACAAATTGGTACAATTTTTATTTTTTTTTTCTGTTTTATTCTGAAAACTTTTGGTGTGAAAAACAACAACTTTCATAAAAATAAATAATATAATAAGAATATAATATTTCGTATAGCAAAAGAATAATGCCGGAATTTATTTTTTATCTACAAAAGAGTAATCTTTTTCTCAAGTGCTGCCATATTCAAAAGAAGAAAATTCTTTCTTTTACCTACTACATAGAATATTAGAGCATACAATGAAAAAATTATTTTTTCTTGAGATATTAATATACGCAGCTAATGTTATGAATGTTTATGTTTTAACCAGTGCCTAAATTAGGAGTTAATCAGCTTATTAAATAAGCTGCAAAAGAAAGGAGATAGTTGTAGGGGTAAAGAAGCCAGATGGAATTAAAAATGCTAATGGAAGCAACTAATAGATGTGGAATTACGTTTAGAAAATTCTTGGTGGTTAATGGTGCATATCAAGTCATGAAAATGCATAATGATTATTAAGATACTGAGCATTCTTTCTTTTTCATATTTTTTTCTGACGCTAATTCACAAAATCAGATGTTGATTCCCTTCATATTATGGATAAAAATAAATAAATGCTTAAAAAAATATTGTATTTGTAATGAGTGAAATCATGTGATCTAATAAAATTTATGATTAAGAAAAAAATTGATATTAAAAACAAAACAGAAACAAAAATTACAAGAAGTTTCAAATACAATTTAGTGTTAAATATTAGTTGTTATTGAATGAATTCTGCCAAAAATATAATATTGTGAAGAAAAACTTTTGATAGTTATCTAATAAAAATAAATTATAAACATTAGAATCTAATAATAAGTAAGGAAACAATCATAGGGTAGTGAAAAAATGCTATTTTACAGAAATTTTTATGTATTTGCAATATATTATTTAATTAACTATTAAACAAATTTCAAACTTGCTTACGTGCAAAATACGTGACTATGATAAAGGGACGACATTTATTTCTGAAATTAGTATAAAAAAATAAATGTAAATTTGATCCTAAAACTTTTCTATTATTCCAAAAACCAAAACTGATGACACGAGGGTTGGATATCGACTTGTTTTTAAAAAGGTTTTGTTTTTTTGTGAAAACATGGTAACCACATTTACGTGTCGTAGAGAGCACACTTCTAAAACACTCATCAACCAACCGAATATCGAAGAGAGAGTTTTTATACACGCTGCCATAATTGCCATTAAATTACTCATTTTCTCTAATCAGTAATAAATGCACTGCACTAAATGCAACCAACGGATTCAAAACTGAGACTTCACAAAACAATAGCTGTTCTTGTTTCAATGGACGAAAATCCCGTTAGTTTTTTTTTTTTATAATAAGAAAATATAAAAATAAATGTAAATTTGATCCTAAAACTTTTCTATTATCCCAAAAATACAAAACGATACACAATTTTTTTATTTCTTCTGTTTTATTCTGGAAAAAGGTTCCGGTGGGAAAAATAACAACTTCCTTAACATAAATATAATCTAATAAGAATATAATAATTCGTATAACAAAAGAATAATGCACCAATTTATTTTATCTACAAACGAGTAATCTTTTCTCAAGTAGCTGTCATATTCAATGGAAGAAAATTCTTTCTTTTACCTACATAGAATCTTAGAATATCCAATGAAAAAAATTTCTTGAAATATTAATATACGCAGCTAATGTTATGAATGTTTATGCTTTAACCAGGGCCAAAATTAAGGAGTTAATCAGCTTATTAAATAAGCAGCAAAAGTAAGGAGACGGTAGGAGGGGTAAAAGAGCCAGATGGAATTAAAAATGCTAATGGAAGCAACTAATAGGTGTGGAATTACGTTTAGAAAAACACTTGGTGGTTAATGGTGCATATTAAGTCCTGAAAATGCATAATGTTTGTTAAGATACTGAGCATTCCTTCTGTTTCAGGTTTTTTTTCCCCCACTAATTCACGAAATCAGATGTTGATTCTCTTCATATTATGGGGAAAAAGGCTTAAAAACATATTGTATATGTGATGAATATAGTCAAATGATCTAATAAGTTTATGATTAAGAAAAAATTGATGTTAAAACAAAAACATAAACGGAAGAACAAGAAGATGCAAATGCAATAATAGAAATATTCGTTGTTGTTGAATGAATTCTCCAAAAGAGGATAATGTCATGAAAAATGATGATAATTATCTAATAATAATATGTTACAAACAGGATAATATATTAATAAGTCATGAAACATTCATAAGATTTCTATGTACTTGCAATATATTATTTAATAAACTATTAAACAGTTTTCAAACTTGCATACACGCAAAATAGCCTATGATCAAGAAAACATTATGATACAAAAATGACGTTGTACAATTATGCAATGAATGACATGCTTTTATTTATATTATAGTGAATTATATAGTATATAGTATTGCATTATATAGTAGAATTATTATAGTATATTTATTTTATAGTGAATTAAGCAGAAAGCATATTTAAAAAAAATGGGCATTTTGAAAAAAAATAAATTTTTAAATAAACTTTCGTTTTTTTTTCATATTTAACACCTATGAAAATGAAATCCCAGAACCAAACAAGTTAATTGGATTTGATGAGAAACAAGTTTAAATATACCTTCTTTTTCGAATTCTAGTACTATTTCTAAGTAATATTTTTTATAAAGTTAAAAAAACGGGAAGAATATTTGATAAAATAGGGTCAAAGCAGCTCGGCGTTTAGAACGATGGGATTTCCAACTGGAAGAGTCTAGGTTTATCTTGATCTGTAAAGCCTCAAGCCTTTTTGGTACCACAGGCTTCAGGTTAGAATCCCGGCGGTGGATGTTTGTTAATAGTTCGAAATTTACGTTAAACTGTAGTTACCGGTCTAATTAACCTAAATGTGCAAAAAATGACCGTAGAGTGACAAACTAAACTAAACTAATGTTTCAAAACACACTTCCCTTTCTATAGTTGGGTAATCGTGGTAAATTCAAAAAGCCAGAATGTTCTTCCATCGTGATCGAGATGAAGGTTATTTATTCTCTGCGTGCTATTCCTGGGGACTATTTGTTCAAATTCTGGCAAAAAAATGGAAGGACAGATGAATGGAAGGAAGTATAGATGTAGTGTAGCTGGCACCCTGGGTAATGTTAAACTTGTGACATAAAGCGTACTAATGGCAAACGACTAAGTTCGAAGTGTCCTGTATTTGAAAATTACCAAATAATAGACAAAATATGACAGTAATTAAAAAACCAAAAAAACTTTAAATTCTGTTGGAGTACATTATCAATTCCCGATAGATTAACTTTGATGCAAACTCTTAAGTGTTTTGAAACTGATCTTTGTTTATAAAATAAAGAAGGAGTTTTTAACATTTATTTTATACTATCAATCACATTATCAACAAAGTGAAGTTCACAAATCCCTTAATTCTTTATTAAAGCCATTGGATCTTTTCTTAGAATATATTTTTTTTGAATGCTTAAAGTAGTTTTTTTGTTACCTATCGTTATCTAAATTGAAAAAAAAAATCCTGATAGAGTACATAACACACACACAAATATGATCTTTTATTTTTTTGCTTTTATGCTGATATTCTAATTAGGGATATTGTCATTATTCATTTCTATATATGACAATAATCGGATATTGAAAATAACAACACCTGACATTGATGACTTTTTTAAAATTTAAAGGTTAAATAATTAAGTTAGTTTATAAGCTAGAAATATAGCTAGCTTGTAGTACATTATAGTCTATTTCAGTAGTGGCTTCATTGCAGGATTGTTATTTTTCATTAGCAAAAGATTGTGATATCTTTTGTGATTACTATGGGAAATGAATGTGATTGTGATGCATTATTTTATACAAGTGAATTATGTAGAAAATGAAACATTTTCATTGTACATGAAAATAGTTATGTGTTAAAAAGTAAGCTATTTTTTTTTTTTCTTCCCTTCACAGATTCAACCGGCTACAGTCTCTCATGGGGGCAGGTAATGGCTGAAGGGTTTCTACTAATGAGTTAACAAAGTTTATAAATTATATGTAGGAAAATACATTTGGTAGCATGTGGTAGTAGAACAAAGTAGTGTAAGACGGTAATCTAGCGGCATTCTGCTATTACTACTAACTACAATAATTTCAAAGTATGGTCGAAGATTGGAGCTATTCTAATACTTAATACTTATTTTACTTCTTACATTTTTTTTGCGTAATACTTATTTCTTCTAATACATTTTTATGTAATGCGCAATAATTCGATTTTTCTATTGGATGCATAAATAAAAAATATCGTAATTTTCTGTAGCCGTTTATTGGAGAAATAAATGTTTGAGATCGATGATAACAAATGGATACTTTTGTTCCTACGTTAAAGATCCATCTAAACCCTTTTTATTGAACCCTAGGGTATCCTGGATCATTGGTTAAAAGTCATGGCTATAAAGCAGGGGCCTATAAACTTTTGAACAAAATGTACACAGATATTTCCTTTTTTTAACTTTTGATGGCTACTAGTACAGCATATTAATGTAGAGTAATTTTTCTGAAACAAGAATTAATCAAAAACTAAAATTTTCCACGAAAATATCTTTGAATCATCACTGAAAATGAAATATTTTTCTTATAATAACAATATCACATATTTATATTCTTATTGCAGAATGTTAGTAGGTAGTTGAAATGTGGACAAAATTGATTATGGTGATTATGGAAGAATTTTATATGAGTTTCCCAATGGGATAGCTTGTTAAATTGCACAGAGTTCTCTTATCATTCATTATTCACACATTCATTTATCATTCGTTATACAAAAATTGTATTAATTTAAATACCAATTGTCATTTAATAAATCAAATGCAATTGAAGTTTCTTGGGCCAATTCAGTTTTCAAGTTTAGGGTAATTTTAAGAATCAATGTGCCTTCTTTACAACGTTTTAAGAAATAAAGTGATGTATGAATAAAAAAAAACTTTTTTTTTACTATATTTTTTCTGTATGTTCATTTAAAGAAGGTAGATTTACAGGGGAGTGGTTCTGAGCAATTTTTTTTTTCTGAAGAAGGACTGTGGGAGAGTTTGATAATCAAGGTACTAAAGGATGGAAATAAAATATTCTTTTAATCTAAGATACATAATATAAATAGTCAATTTGGGTGAATTATTGATCGAAATAAAATAATTACGCTATCGTAATTACATTTGCACATGTTGAATAACTATGAGTTACTTTTTAAATCATAATTTAAGTACCTATTATCTTCGTGTACTGATATTATCTTAAGTACTATTATTTATTATTACTTAATTTAATAGAACAATTGACTATTTATAATGTTTAATATACCTTTACCTTTCCTCTTACCTTTCTACCCTTTTACCCTTAAAAATCAAACTTATCTCTGGTCTTTTAATTGGGAGCTTAAGATCTTATATTAATATTCTAAGTTATTTAAGGCTATTATAAATTATTATATTTCCTATTTCACACCTGAAAACCGAGAACAAAATATCTCCCACTAACATCATTTTTTTATTTCAGATTTTTGTTGCTATTATAGAGAAGAGAAAAGCCGTGGATGGGCAAAAATACTAATAGCAGGGACTTATTAGTGATTTACAAGGGGACCCATTTCCATTAAAATTTCTTGAGCGATAAAAAATTAGAATAAATCGTAATAATTAACCTTTTAGGGAAAAAAATAATCGATATTATTTTAAGGCAAGCCCATTTTTGAAGTGATTTTTCTCTATTTTTCCTCATTTCATAGCCATTTTTTTTACTTTTTTTTTTTTTTTTTTTTTTTGAAAATCGAATTTTTATCGTAAAACGAATTGCTATAAATCTCTTTTTGTTGGCATCATGTCAAGCTTGGGCAAGGACCCAACCAACCATGTGATTAAAAGGGTGACCCCGTTTTCTTCAAAAACCACCGTTTCAACTTGTGTTTGAAGAAATGCATTTATTGATTAACTTAAAGAAGAAAAATCCAGTTGGATATATTTCCGTAATTTTTTTCTTACTTGTTTTTCATTGATAGGAACAAAAAGTAGCCCCAAAAAATGGAATGGATTCAGATATGTTTTGGTAAGCGGCTTTAGTTTTTGTGAATAAATGGATTCCAGCTCCTGTATTTTTCAGATGAAATGGAAATAGAGAGAGAGAAAGAAAGTGAAAGAAATAGAGAGTAGGAATGACACGATAGAGATAAAATGACATGTCCGCAGAGCAACAGGAGGTTTACGGATGAATTGTCACATTATGTTCTAAACTCGGAAAAAAATTTCTTTCTAAATTTAGATTATTTTTATTTTTCTGCGTTTCAACGATATTCGACAGAAAAAAAGATTACTGATTTTATTTTTTATTTTGATAAATACTAGGTACAGTAGCTAGAGCTATCAATGAATGTACTAATGTCTTATATATCTGAACAACAAGAAAGAGAAATTTTAACACGTAAAATAAAATGAATAATTATCTTTAAATCCTTGATTAATTAAAATCTGTAATCATCCTAAAGGATTCTAATTTACATTGTTAATAAGATATCTAATAATGGAACAATACTAATAAGAACTGTTTTCTCTGCGATCCATAGTTTTTGAAAAAGGCGAGAGAAAACGTAAGACATCATATCCGGTTTAGGAAGAAACCTTTATTTGAAACATGCACATCGTTACTAAAAAAAAAAAATAGTAACTAGACATTAAGTAACTTTATCAACATTTTTGCGCTAGCCATTTGCCAACTTCAATGAACTTATGCAAATATATTTTAGTATTTGCATAAGTTTACATAGAAAGATGTTCGAAATGTCCAACGTGCGTAGGTGTGAAAAGACGTCAAGCCGTTGTTTGAATTCGTATTTAAAAGGCTGCATGTAGTAGTTACCGGTACCCCTTTAGATTTCTTCCTACGGGACATCTAAAGGAACTGGTTTATCGAGACCCAGTAACTTCAGAAATAGACTTAGTTACTCGTCTCTATAGTGCGGTTACATTTCTGGACAGTACGATGCTAGAACGTGTACAGTCAACCATTCCAAGATGCACACATGCATACCTTCATATGTGCGGGGACATTTCGAACATCTTCCTATTTAAAATTATGCAAATACTGTTTGTTGTGACTGGTAATTATCCTGTTGTGTGTGGGTAAGGGGTATTTCCTTTATTTTTGTATGAATCCAGGAATGGTAGATAACCCCTCCCGGTCACACGGTCAGGTCCAAAAGAACCTGTCGGTTTTGGTGGGACCCTTTTTTGGAATTTTTGCGGGCAAAAAGGAAGACCCGTTGAAAGCAGAGCGAACGATCTGCGACAGTGCGTGAGTCTGGTACACAATTTTTTGCTGCGAGAATGGCTACTTGGATAATTTATAACATATATCCATGTCCATCTTTGAATTTGTGAGGAGGATTCTTTTGTTAAAAGGTTTTGAGGCTACTGGCAAATCACTGCCTACCCACTCATGGGAATATTTCATTTGAGGTATGCATAATATTATGATTGCTTCTCTATAAATATTTTTTATTTATTCTGTTTCAAGTGCCAATGTAAAAAAATCCTAAATTTGAATGTAATTGTATATATTAGTATTCATTAAAACTAAAGGAAAATAGTTGTTTGTTTCAGTATTCATTTTCGTATTTTTATTAATTGTTTTTATATTAATATTAAATTATTTGGCCGTCCTACGAGTATACGTAGACTAACGGCATCATTTCCATGTCGGTTTTAACACTGTTGTTCATATTCCGAATAAAGGTTTTTTTTTCGTACACCGGATATGACATCATACCATTTCTCAAGCAATTTTCTCCAAAAAATTTGGGTCCTAGAGGTATAGTTCTTTTGACATTTTTATGTATTCCAATCAATGAATACGGATATGCAGAGTTTATAGGGTCTTGCAGGGACACACTGTATATGGTATAAATAATCCAGTGAAATTTCAACACTTAAAATAAAATGTATTATTGTTTGTAAAATAAATGTATTATTATGGTTAATACCTATTATAACCGAATTTAAGTACCTATTAATTACATGAACTACTATTACCTTATGTACTATTATTTATTATTACCTAATTTAACCGAACAATTCACTGTTTATAATATTTAATATCTTAACTTTCTGTCTTTCTTTCACCCCCTTAAAAAAAGAGCACACTTATATCTGGTCTTTTAATTAGTAGCTTAAGATCTTACATTACATTGTATGTTATTTAAGGCTATTATAAAATATTAGACACGATATTTCACACTATCTTTATCACACCTGAAAACTGAGAACAAAATAACTCCCATTAGTATCATTTTTTTATTTCAGAATTTTTATTATTGGAAAGCCGTAGTTGGGCAAAAATACTAATAGCGGGACTTATTAGTGATTTACAGGTGGACCCATTTTCATTAAAATTTCTTGAGCTATAAGAAATTAGAATAAATCATAAAATTAACATTTAGGACAAAAAATGATCGCTATTAGTTTACGGTAAGCCCATTTTGAAGTGATTCTTCTCTGTTTTTTTTAATTTTCATGGCACCATTTTTTTTGAAAATCGCATTTTTATCGTAAAATGAATTGCTATAAATCTCTTTTAAGTTATCGTCATGTCAAGCTTGGGCAAAGACGCAACCAACCATGTGATTAAAAGGGAGACCCCGTTTTCTTCAAAAACCACCGTTTCAACCTGCGTTTGGACAAATGCATTTATTGATTATCTTAAAAAATAAAATCCAGTTGGATATATTTCCGTAATTTTTTTTTCCTTACTTGTTTTCCTTTGTATAGGAACAAAAGTACCCCCCCCTTCAAAAAAAAAAAAAAAAAAAAATGGAATGGATTCAGATATGTTTTGGTAAGCGGCTTTAGTTTTTGTGAATAAATGGTTTTCTGCTCCTGTATTTTCAGATCAAATGGAATGATAGAGAGAGAGAGAGAAAGAATGACACGATAGATATAAATGACATGTCCGCAGAGCAACAGCAAGTTTTCGAATGAATAGTCACATTATGTTCTAAACTCTGAAAAAAAAATTCTTTCTAAATTTAGATTATTTTGTTTTTTTTTTGTGTTTCAACAATATTTGACAGAAAAAGATTACTGCTATTTTTTTCTTTTTCTTTTAATAAAATAGCTACAGATTTCAACGAACGTTTTATATAGGTTAACAAATACTTAACCTAAAATTGCTTGTAGACTTCGCAGATTTTAATTAATCAAGGATTTAATCATTCTAAAGTATTCTAATTTATTATTCTAGATTCTGATTTAACAACTTTCAAGAGAAAAATATTACTGATTTTTATTTTTTATTCTGTTAAAATAGCTACAGCTATCAACGAATGTCTTATGTATGTTAACAATAAAAGAAATTTTAACATTTAAAATAAAATGTATTATTGTTTGTAAAATAAATGTGCTATTATTGCTAATACCTATTATAACCGAATTTAAGTATTTAGTAATTACATGTACTATTATTATATTAAGTACTATTATTTATTATTACAGAATTGAACCAAATAATTAACTATTTAAAATGGTTAATATCTTACCTTTCTGTCGAATATTACAAATTTAAGGAAAAATATCCTTATCTCTGGTTTTTTAATTAGGAGCTTAAGATCTTACATTACATTCTAAGCAATTTAAGGCTGTTATGAATTATTATATTCCATATTTCACACTATCTTTATCACACCTGAAATCCAAGAACAAAATATCTCCCATTAACATCATTTTTTTTAGTTCAGAATTTTTGTTGTTATTATTGGAAAGCGAAAACCCTGTGGATGGGCAAAAATACTAATAGAGGGACTTATTAGTGATTTACAGGGGGGACCCATTTCCATTAAAATTTCTTGAGCGATAAAAAATTAGAATAAATCATAAAAATTAACCTTTAGGAAAAAAAATAATCGATATTATTTTAAGGCAAGCCCATTTTGAAGTGATTTTTCTCTTTTTTTTTATTTTCATGACCATTTTTTCGCTTTTATTTTATTTTTTTTTTTTTGAAAATCGCATTTTATCGTAAAAACGAATTGCTATAAATCTCTTTTAAGTTGGCATCATGTCAAGCTTGGGCAAGGACCCAACCAACCATGTGATTAAAAGGGAGACCCCCGTTTTCTTCAAAAAACCACCATTTCAACCTGCATTTGTACAAATGCATTTATTGATTAACTTAAAAAAGAAAAATCCAGTTGGATATATTTCCGTAATTTTTTTTTCTTACTTGTTTTTCATTGGATAGGTGTAAAAGTACCCCAAAAATGGAATGGATTCAGATATGCTTTGGTAAGCGGCTTTAGATTTTGTGAATAAATGGTTTTCTGCTCCTGTATTTTCAGATCAAATGGAAAGAGAGAGAGAGAAAGGAGAGAAAGAATGACACGATAGAGATAAATGACATGTCCGCAGAGCAACAGCAAGTTTACGGATGAATTGTCACATTATGTTCTAAAATCTGAAAAAAATTGCTTTCTAAATTTAGATTATTTTTATTTTTCTGTGCTTTTTAACAATATTTGACAGAAAAAGATTAATGATCTTTTTTTTTTATTTTGATAAAATAGCTACAGATACAGATAAACGAATGTTTTGTATATTAGTTAGCAATAAGCAAGTGAATTCTCAACACTTAACTAAAATAAAATTTTTTGTAGACTTTTCAGCTTTTATTTAATCAAATATTTAAAATCTATAAATTAAAGGAATTATATAATAATTCAATTTTTCTAATTTTTAAAAAAATTTGAGTGAAAAAGATAACTGAATTTTATTTTTTTATTTGATAAAATAGCTACATCTCTCAATGAATGTTTTATAAATGTTAACAATAAGCAAGTGAAATTTCAACACTTAAAAAAAATATATTATTGTTTGTACTTTACAGACTTTAATTGATCAGGAATTTAATCATTCTAAATGATTATAATTTACGTTTTTTACATTTTAACAACGTTTGAGTGATGAAGGTACTGAATTCTATTTTTATTTGATAAAATATCTAAACCTATCAATGAATGTTTTATATGTGTTAACATTATGCAAATGAAAATTCAACACTTAAAATAAAAATGTATTATTATTGTTAATACCCATTATAACCGATTTTAATTAACTATTTATTAATTAACATTTATAAATTATTACTATTATCCTTAAGTACTATTATTTATTATTACCACATTTCAACCGAATAATTCACTATTTATAATGTTTAATATCTTGTCTCTCTCTTCATTTCACTCTTAAACAAAAAATCACACTTATCTGTGGTCTTTTAATTAGGAGCTTAAGATATTATATTACTTTCTAAGTTATATAACATAAGCTGCGCCAATGATGATGATGATGATGAAATGATTCTAATTTTTCTTTTTGTGTTTTAGCAACATTCGAGGAAAAATAATTGATTTTTTTTTTTTTTTTGATAAGGTAGCTACATCTATCAATGAATGTTTTATATATGTTAAGTGATATGTTTTATATATGTTATATATCTTAAGTGATATTTTTTTTAAATATTTCAAAAATAAAATGTATTATTGTTTGTAAAACCTATTATAACGGAATTTCAGTACCTATTAATTACATGTACTACTATTAATACTACTACAAATAGTACTATTACATTAAGTACTTTTATTTATTATTACGTAATTTAACTGAGCAATTTTCTATTTAGAATGTTTAAAAACTTACCTTTCTCGTCGTTTCCCAGTTAAACAAAAAACACACTTATCTCTAGTCTTTTAAATAGCAGCTAAAGATCTACATTGCATTCCGAGTTATTTAAGGCTATTATAAATTATTAGATTCCATATTTCACACTATTTATCACACTTGAAAACCGAGAGCAAAATATCTCCCATTAACATCACTTATTTTTTTTTTCTGAATTTTTGTTGCTATTTTGAAAGGAAAATCTGCGGATGGGCAAAAGAGACTAATAGCGGGGACTTATTAGTGATTTACGGGGACCCATTTCCATTAAAATTTCTTGAGCTATAAAAAATTAGAATAAATCATTAAAATTAACCTTTAGGAAAAAAAAAAATGATCGCTATTATTTTACGGCAAGCCCGTTTTGAAGAAATTTTTCTCATTTTTTTTTTTGAAAATCACATTTTTATCGTAAAACGAATTGCTATAAATCTTTTTAAGTTGGCATCATGTCAAATAGCTTGGCCAACGACCCAACCAACCATGTGATTAAAGGGAACCCCCGTTTTCTTCAAAAACCACCGTTTCAACTTGCGTTTCAACAAATACATTTATTGATTAACTTAAAGAAGAAAAATCCAGCTGGATATGTTTCCGTAATTTTTTTTGCTTGTTTTTCATTGGATAGTAGCAAAGTACCCCCAAAAAATAGAATGGATTCAGATATGTTTTGGTAAGCGGCTTTTTATTTTTTATTCAATAAATGGTTTTCTGTCCTGTATTTTTTATGCGGATAAAACGCTAAGAGAGAGACAAATTAATGACACGATACATAAATGACATGTCCGCTGAGCAACAGAAAGTTAATTACGGATCAATTGTCACATTATGTTCTAAACTCTGAAAAACAATTCTTTATAAAACAATTTATATTACTTTTGTATTTTTATTGATAAATAGCTACAACTATCAATGGATATTTTATATATGTTAACAATAAACAACGGAAATTCCAACACTTAAAATAAAATGTATCATAAATAAAGCATGTAAAATGTATCATAAATAAAGCATGTAAAAATATATGCATTATTATTGTTAATATCTATTATAACTGAATTTAAGTACCTATAAATTACATGCACTACTACAAATTTGAATACTGTAATTTATTATTAAATAATTTAACCGGACAATTTACTATTTATATTTTTTATTATCTTACAATTATCTCCCTCTCACTCTGAAAGAAAAATCACACTTATCTCTGGTCTTTTAATTAAAAAGCTTAAGATCTTATATTACATTCTAAGTTATTTAAGGCTATTATAAATTATAACATTACATATTTCACACTTGAAAATTGAGAACAAAATATCTCTCATTAACATAATTTCTTTTTTTTCAGAATTTTTGTTGCTATTATTGGAAAGTGAAAAGCCGTGGATGGTCAAAAATACTAATAGCGAGGACTTATTAGTGATTTACAGGGGGACCCGTTTCCATTAAAATTTCTTGAGCGATAAAAATTAGAATAAATAACAAAAATTAACCTTTAGTAAAAAAAATGAGGGCTATTATTTTACGGCAAGCCCATTTTGAAGTGATTTTTCTCTCGGGTTTTTTTATTTTCAAGACCATTTTTTTACTTTATTTTTTTGAAAATCGCATTTTTATCGTAAAAAGAATTGCTATAAATTTCTTTTAAGTTGGCATCATGTCAAGCTTGTGCAAGGACCCAACCAACCATGTGATTAAAAGGAAGACCCCAGTTTTCTTCAAAAACCACCGTTTCAACCTGAGTTTGGATAAATGCATTTATTGATTAACTTAAAAAAAATGAAAATCCAGTTGGATATATTTCAGTAATTTTTTTTTTTCTTACTTGTTTTCATTGGATAGGAGTAAATGTCCCCCCCAAAAAATGGAATGGATTCAGATAAGTTTTGGTAAGCGGCTTTAGTTTTTGAGAATAAATGGTTTTCTGCTCCTGTATTTTCAGATCAAATGGAAAGAGAGACAGAGAGAAAAAGAATGACACGATAGAGATAAAATGATATGTCCGTAGAGCAACAGCAAGTTTACGGATGAATTGTCACATTATGTTCTAAACTTCGAAGAAAAAAATATTCTTTCTAAATTTAGATTATTTTTTGTTTTTCTGTGTTTCAGCAACATTCGACAGAAAAAAGATTACTGATTTTTATTTTACATTTTGATAAAATGTCTGTAGCTAACAGTGGATGTTTTTGTATATGTTAACAATAAGTAAGAGAAATTTCAGCACATAAAATAAAAATGCATTATTGTTCGATGGCTTTACAGATTTTAATTAATCAAGGTTTTAATCATTCTAAAGGATTCTAATTCATTATTCTAGATTCTAATTTAACAACATTCTAGAGAAAAAAATTATTGATATACATTTTTATTTTGATTTACTCTGAAAAACCTTTCTTTCTAAATTTTGATTATTTTTGTTTTTCTGTTTTAACAATATTTGACAGAAAAAGATTGCTTGATTTATACATTTTTTTTTTGATAAAATAGCTACAGCTATCAACGAATGTTATGCATGTTAACAATAAGCAATGAAATTTCAACATTAAAATAAAATGCATTAATTTTATGGAATTTATATTTTAATTAATCAATGATTTAATCATTTTAAAGGATGCTAGTTTATTTTTTGTGTTTTTTAAAATGAAAATGATAACTGAATTTTATTTTTTTATTTGATAAAATATTATAATTCTCAACTAATGTTTTATGTATATTAACAATAAGCAAGAGAAATTTTACACTTAAAATAAATGTATTATTATTTGTAAAAAAAATATTATTATAGTTGATACCATTTATATACCAAATTTAAGTACCTATTAATTCATATACTACTATTAACTTAAGTACTATTATTTATTATTACGCAATTTCACAGTAAATTCACTATTTATAATGTTTAAAATCTTACCTTTTTTTCTCTTTTTACCCTTGAAAAAAAATCACACTTATCTCTGGTCTTTTAATTAAGAGCTTAAGATCTTAAATTCCATTCCAAATTATTTAAGAGGTTTTATAAATTATTAGATTCCATATTTCACACCACCTTTCTCATACCTGAAAACCGAGAACAAAATATCTGCCATTAACATCACTTTTTTTTTATTTATTTCAGATTTTTGTTACTGTTATTGAAAGTGAAAAGCCGTGGATGGGCAAAATTACTAATAGAGGGACTTATTAGTGATTTACAGGGAAACCCATTTCCATTAAAATTTCTTGAGCGATAAAAATTAGAATAAATCATAAAATTAACCTTTAGGAAAAAAAATTATCGCTTTTATATTACCGCAAGCCCATTTTGAAGATATTTTTCTGAGTTGTTTTATTAGTTCCATGACCATTTTTTACTTTTTTTTTCAAAATCGCATTTTTATCGTAAAACGAATTGCTAGAAATCTCTTTTAAGTTGGCATCATGTCAGGCTTGGGCAAGGACCCAACCAACCATGTGATTAAAAGGGAGAGCCCCGTTTTCTTCAAAAACCACCGTTTCAACTTGCGTTTGATAAATGCATTTAATGATTAACTTAAAAGAAAATCCAGTTGGATATATTTCCCTAATTTTTTTTACTTGTTTTTCATTGGATAGGAGCAAAAGTATCCCTCCAAAAATGGAATGGATTCAGATACGCTTTGGTAAGCGGCTTAGTTTTTTTTGAATAAATGGGTTTCTGTTCCTGTATTTTCAGATCAAATGGAAAGAGAGAGACATAAAGAAAAAAAGAAAAAGTAGAGAGAAAGAACGACACGATAGAGATAAATGACATGTCTGCAGAGCAACAGCAAATTTACGATGAATTCTCACATTATGTTCTAAACTCCAAAAAAAGTATCTATATTCTTTCTAAATTAAGATTATTTTTGTTTTTCTGTGTTTCAACAATATTCGACACAGAAAGATTACTGATTTTTATGTTTTATTTTGATAAAATAGCTGTAGAATAAAATAAAAATTTATTATTGTTTGTGGATTTTACAGATTTTAAATTATCAAGGATTTTATCATTCTAAAGGATTCTAATTTACTTTTTTTTTGTTTTAGTAAAATTTGAGTGAAAAAGATAACTAAATTTTTTTTTTTATTTAATACAATAACTACAGCTTTCAATGAATGTTTTATATATGGTAAAAATAATCAAGTGAAATGTCAACACTTAAAATAAAATGTATTATTGTTTGTAAAATAAATATATTATTAATGCCTATTATAGCCTAATTTATGTACCTATTAACTTCATGTACTACTATTACCTTAAGTGCTATTATTTATTATAACCTACTTTAACCGAACTATTCACTATTTTTTATGTTTAAAATCTTACCCATCTCTCCCTATCAACCTTAAACAAAAATCACACTTATCTCTGGTCTTTTAATTAGGGAGCTTAAGATCTAACATTAAATTCCAAGTTATTTAAGGTTATTATAAATTATTAGATTCCATATTTCCCACTATCTTTATCACACCTGAAAACCGAGAACAAAATATCTCCCATTACCATCCTGTTTTTATTTGAGATTTTTCGTGCTTTTATTGGAAAATGAGAAGCCGTGGATGGGCAAAAATACTACTAGCGGGACTTATTAATGATTTACAGGGGGACCCATTTCCAATTAAATTACTTGAGAGATAAAAAATTAAAATATATCATGAAAATTAACCTTTAGGAAAAAAAAAAAAAAAAAAAATGATCGCTATTATTTTACAGCAAGCCCATTTTGAAGTGATTTTCTCAATTTTCTCATTTCATGTCCATTTTTTTACTTTTTTTTTTTTTTTGAAATTTCATTTTTATCGTAAAACGAATTGCTATAAATATCTTTTAAGTTGGCATCATGTCAAGCTTGGGCAAGGACCCAACCAACCATGCGATTAAAGGGAGCCCCACGTTTTCTTCAAAAACCACCGTTTCGACCTGCGTTTGGACAAATGCATTTATTGATTAATTTAAAAAAGAAATATCCAGTTGGATATATTTCCGTAATTTTTTTTTATTTCTTACTTGCTTTTATTAATGGATAGGGCAAAAGCTCCCACAAAAAATGGAATGGATTTAGGTATGTTTTGGTAAGCGGTTTTAGTCTTCGTGAATAAATGGTTTTCTGCTCCTGTATTTTCAGATCAATTGGAAAGAGAGAGATATAGACAGAGAGAAACAGAAAGAATGACACAATAGAGATAAATTGACTTGCCCCGCAGAGCAACAGCAAGTTTACAGATGAATTGACACATGCTCTAAAATCTGCAAAAAAATTTCTTTTTGAAATTTAGTTTGTTTTATTATTTTTTTGTGTTTTAACAATATTCGACAGAAGAAGATTACTGATATTTTTCTTTTTATTTCTATAAAATAGCTATAGCTGTATGTCAACAAAGCTTACTAGCTATTGTTACCTCTTTACTTGCTTATATATGTCAACAATAAGCAAGTAAAATGTATTATTATTGTTTAAGGATATTACTGATGTTAATTAATCTAGGATTTAATATACAAAAATACTTCTAATTTATGTTTCTGTGTTTTAAAACCTGTATTTAAATTTCTATATTTAAATCTGTTATTTTTTTATATTTTGATAAAATAGACACAGCTTTTCAACTAATATTTTATGTATGTTAACAATAAGCAAGTGAATTTTCAATACATAAAATAAAATGAATTATTGTTTGTGGAATTTACCGATTTTTAAATTATCAAGGATATAATCATTTTAAAGAATTTTAATTTACTTTTTGTGTTTTAGTAACATTTGAGTGAAAAGATAACATAATTTTATTTTTATTTGATAAAATAGCTACAGCTATCAATAAATGATTTATATATGTTAACAATAAGCAAGTGAAATTTCAACACCTAAAATAGAATGTATTATTGTACGTAAAATAAATGTATTATTATTGTTAATAGCTGTTATAAGCGAATTCAAGTACAACGTTAATTACATTTACTACTATTACCTTAAGTACTATTATTTATTATTACCGAATTTAACCGAACAATTCACTAAATATGTAATGTTTAACATCTTAGCTTTATATGCCTTTCACAGTTAAATAAAAATCACACTTATATCTGACCTTTAATTCGGAGCTTAAGATCTGACATTAAATTCAAAGTTATTTAAGGCTATTATAAATTATTAGACACCATATTTAACACTATCTTCATCACACCTGAAAACTGTCTATATAGCTATCTATATAAAACTATCTATATAACTATCTATATAAACTATCTATATAACTATCTAAAAACTATCTATATAACTATCTATCTATATAAAACTATCTATATAACTATCTATCTACACTCATGTCCATAAATTAAGGATAATGAAGTGAAGGCAAAGAAAGAGAGAGGAAGCAAAACAAATTTGACTTATTTGTAAAGTCTATTTATTAAACAAAAGATAAAGACAAAAAAGATGCTATATGCTTGACATAATTAATAAAAATTACGATTTTTACTCCCTGAGCAAATTTCAAAAGAACCTATTTACAAAAACAGTATAACATGGTTAGTATGATGTTTAATATGGAGTATGTCTCCCGGACGATGCAATACAGGCTTTACAACGCCTATGCATGCTGAGTATCAAATTATCAATCTGATCTTGGGAATATTACACCACTCAACAAGCAATGCCCTGCGAAGTTCCGGCTGACAGGTGGGAGGGGGTTGACGGGCTGCAATTCGTCGCCAAATAATATCCCACACATGCTCTATTGATTCAAATCCGGTGAGTATGCTGGCCAATCCATACGGGTGATATCCTCCAATTGAAGGCATTTCGTCTACAATGTTTGCACGGTGAGGACGGGCGTTACACTTTGAACATGCAGGTCAGTTCGGGAACCAAGAATAATTCCTCCCCAAACGAGCCATCCTGCACCACCGTAACGGTGTCGTTCAATGGTATTCTCTTGGTGGTAACGGGTACCTGGCGCTCTCCATATGAAAGTCCGGCGAGAATCAGACTGCAAACTAAACCTGGACTCGTCGGAAAACATCACACAAGACCACTGTTGTGGTGTCCATATTGCATGCTCTCTACTCCAGGTTAATCGCAGACGACAGTGAGTTGCGATAAGTGGAACACATCTGACAGGCCTACGAGCATATGACCAATGTGCCCTAAGCGTCTGTACACGGTCTGCCTTGAAACTGTCGTACCGGTAGCTGAAGAGAGCTGACGAGACAGGTCTGATGCTGTGCTTTGTCTGTTTCTTTTTGGCAGTAACTGCTAAATACCGGTCCTTATTCGGCGTTATAACTCGGGAGCGACCTGTCCTGTAACATCTACTCACATTACCATCATCTTGGAATCGTTGCCAAAGCCTGAGATAAAACTCTGAATTCCAAGTTCCTGGATACTTCCAGCTGGGTACGTCCACATTCCAGTCGTCCGATAATTCTACCACGTAAAAAATCATTCAAATGCTTCCTTTGTGCCATAACTATGCGGTTATTGCACTGAAAGGCTTTTTAAAGTGCTTGTGAACAATTTTACTTCTTTGCCACCATTCCTTATATACCCCTCTCTTACACTCTCGTCATTGTGACGTACTATCCGCGCCATCTGGTGGTTTCCTGTAATTTGCATATTCTTCTTCCAGATGTGTGTGATAATTCTACAGGTGAAATTTTTATTTTAGAGTTTATTTCTGTGTGATTCTGAATTATCCTTAATTCATCGACATGAGTGTATATAAAACTATCTCCATCACACCTGAAAATAAAATTTAACCTTTAGGAAAAAATGACCGCTATAATTTTACGCAAGCCCATTTTGAAGTGATTTTTCTCTGGTTTTTTTTAAATTTCATGATCATTTTTTTATTTTTATTTTTGTTTCAAAATTGCATTTCTTTCGTAAAACGAATTGCTATAAATCTCTTTTAAGTTGGCATCACGTCGAGTTCGGGCAAGGACCAAACCAACCATGTGATTAAAAGGGAGACCCCGTTTTCTTCAAAACCGCCGTTTCAACCTGCGTTTGAACAAATGCATTTATTGATTAACTTAAAAAGAAAAAATCCAGTTGGATATATTTGAGAATTTTTTTCTTACTTGTTTTCAATGGATAGGAGCAAATGTACCCCTAAATATGTATGTTTTGGATTTTTATTTTGATAAAATAGCTACAGCTTTCAATGAATGCCTTTTGTATGTTAACAATAAGCATGTGAAATTTCGGCACTTAAAAAAAAAATGCACTATTGTTTGTGGACTTAACATAGTTTAATTTATCAACGATTTAGTCATTCTAAAGAATTCTAATTTATTTTTCTGTGTTTTAACAACAATCGACATAAAAAGATAGCTGATTTTTATTTTTGTTTTGATAAAATATCTACAGATATCAAAGAATGTCTTATGTATGTTCACAATATACAAGTGAAATTTCAACACTTAAAATAAAATGCATTATTGTTTGTAAAATAAAAATATTATTATTGTTAATACCTATTATAAATGAATCTAAATACCTATTAATTACAAATATTGCTATTACCTTATGTACTATTATTTATTATTACCGAATTTCACCGCATAATTCACTATTTATAATGTTTAATATCTTACCTGTATCTTCCTTTCATACTTAAGCAAAAATCACACTTATCTCTGGTCTTTTAATTAGAATCTTAAGATCTTACATTACATTCTAAGTGATTTAAGGCTATTATAAATTATTAGATTCCATATTTCACACTATCTTTATCACACCTGAAAACCCAGAACAAAATATATCCCATTAACAACAGTTTTTTTTTTATTTCAGAAATTTGTTGTTATTATTGGAAAGTGAAAAGCCTGTAGGTGGGCAAAATTAATAATAGCGGACTTATTAGTGATTTAAAGGGGGACCCATTTCCATTAAAATTTCTTGAGCGATAAAAATTAGAATAAATCATAAAAATTAACCTTTAGGAAAAAAAAATGACATCGCTATTATTTTACGGCAAGCCCATTTTTTTGACGTGATTTTCTCCCGTTTTCTTATTTTCAAGACCATTTTTTTACTATTATTATTTTTTTTTTTGAAAATCGCATTTTTATCTTAAAACGAATTGCTATAAATCTCTTTTAAGTTGCCATCATGTCAAGCTTGGGCAAGGACCCAACCAACCATGCGATTAAAAAGGGTGCCCCACGTTTTCTTCAAAAACCACCATTTCAACCTGCGTTTGAACAAAACCATTTATTGGTTAACTTAAAAAAAAAAAAAATCTAGTTGGATATATTTCCTCTGATTTTTTTTCTTACTTGTTTTTCAGTGGATAGGAGCAAAAGTAACCCCAAAAATGGAATGGATTCAGATATGTTTTGGTAAGCGGCTTTAGTTTTTGGAAATAAATGCTTTTTCTACTCTTGTAATTTTTAGATCAAATGCAAAGAGAGAGAGAGACATAAAAGAATGTGAAAGAAATAGAGACAAAAGAATGACACGATAGAGATAAAAATGACATGTCCGTTGAGCAACAACAAGTTTACGGATGAATTGCCCCATTATGTTCTAAACTCCGAAAAAAAATTATTCTTTCTAAATTTAGGTAATTTTTGTTTTCTGTGTTTTGACAATATTCTACAGAAAAGATTGCTCATTTTTATTTTTAATTTTTATAATATAGGTACAGCTATATGTATGCCAAAAATAAACAAATGACATTTCAACACTTAAAATAAAGGCATTATTGTTTGTGGATCTTGGATATTTTAATTAATCAATGATTTAATAATTCTAAAGGATTCTAATTTACTTTTTTTTTTTGTGTTCTACCAACATATGATTGAAAAAGACAACTAAAGTTTATTTTTATTTGATAAAATAGCTACAGCTATCAATGTTTAATCTATGTTAACAATAAGCAAATGGTATTTCAACACTTAATATAAAATGTATTATTGTTTGAAAAATAAATGTATTATTATTGTTCATACCTATTATAAACCAATTTCAGTACCTATTATTTACATGTAATGTTATTACATTAAGTACTATTATTTATTATTACCGAATTTAAATGAACAATTCACTATTTATAATGTTTAATATCCCCATATCCTTTTTTTACACTTAAACAGAAATCACACTTATCTCTTTTCTGTTAATTAAGAGTTTAAGATCTTACATTACATTTTAAAGTTATTTAAGGCTATTATAAATTATTAGATTGCATAATTCAAACTATCTTTATCACACAAAACAGAGAGCAAAATATCTCTCATTTACCTTATTTTTTTTATTTCAAAATTTTTGTTGCCATTATTGGAAAGGTAAAAGCCTGCTCATAGGCAAAAACACTAATAGCGGGGATGTATCAGTCATTTACAGGAAACCCATTTGCATTAAAATTACTTGAACGATAAAAATTAGAATAAATCATCAAAATTAACCTTTAGAAAAAAAAATGATGGCTATTATTTTATGGCAAACCCATTTTGAAGTGATTTTTTCTCTGTTTTTATTATTTTCATGGCTATTTTTATACTTTCATTTTTTTGAAAATCGCATTTTTTTATCTTAAAACGAATTGCTATTAATCTCTTTAAGTTGGCATCATGTCAGGCTTGGGCAAGGACCCAACCAACCATGTGATTAAAGGAGCCCCCGTTTTCTTCAAAAACCACACCGTTTCAACCTGCGTTTGGACAAATGCATTTATTGATTAACTTAAAAAAGAAAAATCCAATTGGATATATTTCCGCAATTTTTTTTTTACTTGTCTTTCATTGGATAGGAGCAAAAGTACCCCCAAAAAATGGAATGGATTCAGATATGTTTTGGTAAGCGTCTTTAGTTTTTGTGAATAAATGGATTTTTCTACTACTGTATTTTCAGATCAAATGAGAAGAGAAAGAGACAGACAGAAAACAGAAAAAAATAGAGAGAAAGAATGACACGATAGAGATAAAATGACATGTCCGCAGAGCAACAGCATGTTTACGGAGGAATTGCCCCATTATGTTCTAAACTAAAAAAAAAAAATTCTTTCTAAATTTAGGCTATTTTTATTTTTCTGTATTTCAACAATATTTGACAGATAAAGATTTCTAATTTTTATTTTTTTATTTTGATAATTTATCTACAGCTATCGACGATTGTTTTATAAATGTTAACAATACACAAGTGAAGTTTCAACACTTAAAATAAAATATATTATTGTTTGTGTACTTTACAGATTTTAATTAATCAGGGATTTAATCATTCCTAAAAAGGATTCTAAGTGACATTTTTGAGTTTTAGCAACATTTAAATAAAAAAAGGTAACTGAATTTTTCTTTTTATTTTAATAAAATGGCTACAGCTATCAATGAATGTTTACACATGTTAACAGTAAGCAAGAGAAATTTCAACACTTATAATGAAATGTATTATTGTTTGTAAAATAAATGTATTATTATTGTTAATACCTATTATATCCGAATTTAAGTATCTATTAATTACATCTATACTATTACGTTAAGTCCTGTTATTTATTATAACCTAATTTACCTGAACAATTCACTAATTATAATGATTAATATCTTACATTTCTCTCCTTTCACCCATAAACAAAAATCACACTTATATCTGGTCTTTTAATTAGGAGCTTAAGATCTTACATTACATTCCAAAGTTATTTAAATGCTATTATAAATCATTAGATTCCATATTTCACACTATCTTTAGCACTCATGAAAACCGAGAACAAAATAACTCAATTAACATCTTTTTTTTTTTTTTCAGAATTTTGGTTGGTTATTATTGGAAAGTGAAAGCCTGTGGATTGGCAAAAATACTAACAGCGGGGACTTATTAGTGAATTACAGGGAACCCATTTCCATTAAAATTCATTGAACGATAAAAAATAATCATAAAAATTAACCTTCAGAAAAAAAAAAATGATCAGTATTATTTTGCGGCAAGCATTTTGTAGTGATTTACTCTGTTTTTTTTTATTTTCACGACCATTTTTTACTTTTTCTTTTAAAATCAAATTTTTATCGTAAAACGAATTGCTATAAATCTCTTTTTAAGTTGGCATCATGTCAAGCTTGGGCAAAGACCCAACCAACCTTGTGATTAAAAGGAGACCCCCGTTTCTTCAGAAACCACCGTTTCAACTTGCGTTTGAACAAATGCATTTATTGATTAACTTAAAAAAATCTAGTTGGATATATTTCAGTAAATTTTATTTCTTACTGGTTTTTCTTTGGATAGGAGCAAAAGTACCCCAAAAAAATGGAATGGATTCAGATATGTTTTGGTAAGCGGCTTTAGTTTTTGTGAATAAATGCCTTTCTGCTCCTGTGTTTTAAAAAATCAAATGGAAAGACAGAGACAGAAAGAAAGAGAAAAAAAGGAATGAATGTCACGATAGAGATAAAATGACATGTCCACAGAGCAGCAGCAAATTTACGGAGGAATTGTCACGTTATATTCTAAACTCCGAAAAAAATTCTTCCTTATTTTTTAGATTATTTTTGTGTTTTAACAAAATTCGATAGAAAAAGATTTCAGATTTTAATTTTTTTATTTCGATAAAAATACCTACAGCTATCAACTAATATTTTATCTATGTTAACAACAAAGGTGAAATTTCAACACTTAAAATAAAATTTATTAGTGGTTAAAATGTGTCTGTGGACTTAACATAGCTTAATTTATCAAAGATTTAGTCATTCTAAACAATTCTAATTTATTTTTCTGTGTTTTCACAACATTTGACAGAAAATATACCTGATTTTTAATTTTATTTTGAAAAATAGCCACAGATACCAACGAATGTCTTATGCATGCTAACAACATACAAAGTGAAATTTCAACACTTGAAATGCTGTTTTTTGTTGTTTCTGGTCCCACTTGGTAGACCAAGTCAATGAACCCATGTTACACTTAAAATAAAATAAAATATATTATTGCTTATGGATTTTATAGATTTTAATTAATCAAGGATTTAATAATTATAAAGGTAATTGAGATTAGAAAACTGCATGCATGAACATCATATTTTTAGTAAATAAATTCAGTTCAATAAATAAATTGTCATATTTAATAGGATACAAGATCAAATATTCAGACATTGTTTTCCAGAAGAATTTTCAGCTGTGCTCATGCCAGCTACTCATGTCAGATATTCATGTCATATACGAAGACGTTGCAAACTCCCACCAGGGTAATTAGCTCTAGACATAAGGCTCTTTTACAAGTGGTGCCTATATCAATTGATTCTCATCATCTCGAAAAAGTGACTGCAATGAATGACTCCAGTAAATTTGAAACTGAGTCTTTCTCCCATCTAGATGCAATCTTTAAAACTGGTCCCCCGCTTTGATTTGTCGTAAGTAATAACTTAATTGTAGATATTTAGAATAAGAATTTATAGTTTCTATTCTCGTCATTTTAACTAAAACTACCTAAGATACACTCATGTTCAAATTTATCTTTAAATACCTTAAATATAATGATATTCAATCAAATATTCAATCAAAGTGATCCATTTTTCAAGGAATGAGTGAAAAACAGGACTAATTAGCAGTATCCAATCAAAAGTAATCAAATGGTTTCTGATATGCAAATCGGGAAAAGCAAAGAGATGTATCAAGTCTTAGAGCCTTGTGTACTACTTTTAAGAGGTGCATATAGACTTGACTTATTAGTTATGAACGAAAATGCTCATCTACACCGAGTAAACCCTTTTGACGAATTCCTTGAAAGTGAAGACATTCTGCGAATACTGTGGACATCAAAGCGCCCTAATTTCAAAGTGCCCTGATGGAGAACTTATGAGTCTAAGAAGCAGTTGCACTTAGACATTTTCCTTCTGGAGACGTAAATGCTCTGAAGACAGCGTTGCTGGAAGATTGGATATTAATTTCTCAAACTGTGGTTAACAACATTATTGGCAGTGTAAAACACATTGTGATATGTATACACATGTCAGGGAGATCACATTCCAAATATTAAATTCGTAAGGCTTTATTTTTCTGAATTATTTCTTTTTTATCTGTACTCTCTTTGGCACAATTTGATACCTTTTAATTGTTTCATGATATAATTATATGCCATATAGAGTGCTACTAAATTTTTTCCTTTTGTATTTATGTACAGTAATGTTATACATCATTCCAGACAAATTAATAAATATGTAGTGCACAATTTCTGCAATATTTCTGCACAATTGCATTAATGCATGCAATAATAATTTTGGATAGGAGTGTAGTAGACAGACAAAATGGATTGCTTTGGGTGGGACATTACATTAGAAATATGCTCCACAGTCATTAACTGGTTTGAATTGTTATTCCCATATACATAACAAAGAAGCAAACCAGTTAGTAATAGAACACTAATGGAAAACATTCGTAATCTTTCTCTATGTCAGATGTAATATTAATGAATCCAACTTACAAACATATTACTATGGAAAGAAACAAGGGGAGTATTTAAATTTTCATATGGCAAATAGTTTTGCTATTCAATGAAAAGCAAGTTTAAATTGTTGAAAATAATTGCTGAACTAAAAATAATTAAAAAAATATTATGTCGTACATATGATTAATTATATTCACTAATTAAAAACAACACGAATTAAAAAAAGGATTTAAAATTTAACTATTAGCTTGTGAAGTTTTATCATTCAATCTAGAAGAATAGTGAATTAAAATTGTAAAACTATGAAGCCTACTAATTAAATATTTATTATTATTTACGTAGGATCAAGGAATTTAGATTATTCCATGAAGCTACCTTAACAGAAAATTTGATAATTAATTTCTAATGAGATTGAATCTGAATGAATGCTTCAATTTTTATGAAAATGATTTAAAATTTTAAATTATTTATGCAATACAGTAGTTTGAGAAAATTAAGATATTTTTTTTTAAAAAAATTAATAAAATAAAAAATTCTGATTTTGATGAATGCAATGAATATTTCTTCACTCCTACTTATTAAACATTCAAAGTAAAAAAAAATATTTTACTCAGTATTTTTTAATTTATTACAGAAAAATATATATATATGTTGTTATAATCTAGTTTTTATAATTATAAAATATTTCAAAATCAGAGTATTTTGACATGATGCCATTCTTCGTTGATTGATTTGCAGAAAATGCAACGTTCATCAGTTTACACTTGGTTAAACTATGGAACAAACTAGGTATTGTTCCTGTTAACATGGCGTCGAGATTGTACCTTTCTAATTCAAAATAAATACCACAGGTGTTGCATCTAAATATTCGGCATTATTTTAAGCCCAAAACTTTCAGTCCTACAAATTTACCTGACACATCACAAGTGTATATTTCAGTCAGCTTCGAAAAGTAGGATATGAAATTTATAGAATATGGATATATTTATTTAATTATATATATATTTAGTGGTTTTCAAACTGTTATGTTAACTGAATAATACTGGAGTGAAAAAAAAATTGAACACAATTATGCAACAAAGTACATCAATGACTTTTATTTCTTTTTTAATTACATGGCTGAAATTAAAAGCTCATTTTCACTTCTTAATTAATTTCCGTTATTAAAATAATTCCTTAAAAATCTTTTAATTTTCTTCAAGACTCATAAATATCTTAACACTTTTTTTGCATTTTAAAATTGTCGTAAAAACAGGAAATGTAATAATAAATAATTTATATTAAATTTTTTCAAGGCTTATATTATTTATTTACGCCAAAATACATAGCGAATTTTATAAATGGATTATTATATTCATATTAAAAAAAAAACTTTTTAAAAGGCAAGATATGAATCAATATTGAAATAAATTAGAATAGCTATTTAGAAATGCAACAAATATGTTTAAAAAGTTAATTATTTATACCAAAAATACACTTATGGTGAATTGTAATCGTAATAACACTTTAAATTAATATTTTAGGATAAGATTCAATAGTGAAATAAATTAGAATATATTTTATAAAACGCAACAAATTCACTTAAAATGTTCATTATAATTCCAAAATAAACTAAATTAAATTATTTTTATACTCTTTACAGTCAGTAATATTTGCGAACAAGTATTATACAATATTTTTACTATATAACCCTTGATTATATTAATAAAGACAATACATTTAAAATTGAAAAGATTGAAGTGATTGGAATAAATGAAAAAATAATAATTAGCTTATTCTTTTTAATTAAAAAAAGCCTTATGATGAAGTAGTATTGACAGAGAATATGAAATTCATTTCCAAACAAAATTGTAATTACAATTCTAAAAGACTTTAATAATAATAATAAAATGCTTAATTTAGAAATGTACTGTGATAAGGCATTTATTTTAATAAGGCCATAATATACAACAATATAAAAAAAAAAACATTTAAATAAATAATAAATGATTATAAAATTAAAAATATTAAAAAAATTATATATTTCTAAAAAATTGTATTAATTATTTTAATATATCATTATTTTAATATTAATTATTTTAATTTTGTTAACTGTAGAATTTACTACTAATAACAGCTAGTATTTTATAATAAAAATAATAATATTTAAACTTACTTATTATATTTTAAAATTTTAATGATATTTACATACATATATAATGTTTGTAAAGAAAACTATTATTATACTACTATTTCTATTTACTATATCAACATATCAGTATGATCTGTTCTTTTTTTTACCGTGCTATATATACTATTAACTGTGTAGATATTGTTTGCAATGAAAGTATCTTGTTATAGATATATATACACTGTTATATTACATGGAATGTATCCCCTGTAGGGTTTTTGTATAGTACGTATAATATATTATCTTGTAACATTGGGAAATCTTTATGAGTGGATAATATGTTTCTTTTTTACTTATATTTTTTAGAACTTTGCCATTAAATCTTTATAAATATTTTAAAATTTACATGTGGTCTTACGATTTTCATAAAATTTTGCTTTTATTATACAAACACTCAAGTTTATATTCATAAATTTTACTGCATTTATAACAAACGTAACTTATTGAACTAGTCAAATAGCTACATGTCATATTTGTAAAAAATAATACGTTTATGCTATTTTTTATGGATGTAACAAAAACATTCGACATCTGAAAAGTCATTTTCATAATGATATATTTGGTAACTCGTTCAATTTAAAAATTATTTTATTTTTATTTTACAGTTTAAAGAGTTATAATAAAATTTCGATCGATTTGAAATTAGCAGTTAGCACTGACTGTAATTTTAAGAATTAATATCGTCTATTAAACGATATTACTATCATTTTCTCTTCAAATTAATATCGTTTTTCCTTAATGGATTTTGTTATGGTTATTAAATTTTATTATATTAATAAATTTTTCTTTAACATACAAAAATTAATGATTTATATTTTCAATACATGCACAATACATATTTTGAATACATGTTCTTCGTATCACTAGAGAAATGTAATAGTACTCAACATAAGAATTAAAAAAAAAAAGAATAAAGTGATCATAAATTTTAAAGAGTTATAATAAAATATCGATCAATTTGAAATTAGCAGTTAGCACTGACTGTGAATTAAAGAATTGATATTAATATCGTTTTCGCCTAATGAATTTTGTTACGGTTATTAAATTTTATTATATTGATAAATTTGTCTTGAACATACAAAATTAATGATTTGTATTTTTCAAAAAAAAAAAAATGTGTGGAATACATGTTTTTCGTATCACCAGAGAAATGTAATAGTACTCAACATCAGAATACGAAAACTAAAATACAATAAAGTAAAGTTTTTGTGAAAAAAAGGGAAAAATAAATCGTCATAAAAGCAGATTCATAGAAGTTTGATGTTTTTATCAGCATTTCTGATCTAAATTTTTTTTGTAAGGCTCTTACACAACTTTCAAAAATGCTTTCAAAAACCTTATCTCTTTACGGCGACTACAACTACTTTGCCATTCTACGTACCGAAAAATGTGTAAATAAATAAATAGTAAATAACAATAAAAAACATCGCAATAAATAAAAAATTACCTAGAGGAATTGCTTCAGGTATGAAATATTTTTTCTCAACTTTATTTTTTTTTTTTCACCATTTTCTTTCGCAGCTGTTCAACTCCATAGTTGTGTATTTTATCACATCAAGTTTTAGAGCGATAAGTTCCTATGCTCTGTGCAGCTGTAGTGGAGAGAAATATATGTTCTGCGTTTTTAAAATGGGCTAGGATTATAAATATATGGACTCGGAACAAAAGAGTCAGAAATTTTTCATTTTCTTTTGGTTGAAAAGGAACAATGCGTGGAATAACTGCGCTATTGTTTGTCTAGACAAAGATTTTGCGTGTTGTTGTGAGCTTTCTTTACATTCGTATGGGTGTTTTTTTTTTTTTTTTTAAATTTTGAATGAAATGGGGGAGATGAAACAAAATTATACCTTAACTGAAAATTGCAAAATAAAGAGTTTGTTGTATATTTTTTTGCTGTAATCACTACAGATGTTTTGAAAAGATGTTATTTTTTAAACGTTTCCAAATTAAATTTCGTAGAAATAGTTTAAATTTTGCTTATGAAATGCTAAAAATAATAGTTTTATATATATATATATATATATATGTTATATATATATATATATATATATATATAGTTTTATATATGTATATATATATATATATATATATATATATGTATATATATAATAGTTTTTCTCATGGAAAAAAGTAAACGCATGCTTTTGATTTTACTAGTTGTATATGATACAATCATTGCTTTGATAAATAAGTAAAGCAAACAAGTGAAACAAGTAAAGACTACAAGTAATCAAATAAAACAAGTAAAGAGAACAAGCAAAGACAACAAGCAAAACAAGACAATAAGTAAAGACAGCAAGCAAAACAAGACAATAAGTAAAGAGAGGAAGTAAATACATAAAGACAATAAGTAAAGAAAACACTTAAGCAAATAAAGACAATAAGTAAAGACAACAAACAAACAAGTAAAACAAGCAAAGACAATAAGTAAAGAGAACAGATAATCAAATAAAGACAACAAGTAACAGTTTTCAAGGATCTTAATTTTCCAAGAAGGAACTTTGACATCTTTCTCAATGCTAGTGTTCCTTATTAAAAAAAATGGTTCATAATACAAATTTATCGCCTTGACCATGGATTAATCGTGAATGTGACATACAAAAATGCATGGCATTTTATATGTAGTTCATGATTTAAAAAAAAAAAAATACGGATTTCAATTTGGTTCTCTGAATATGCAATAATCACATAAAAATCCTTAATGTTAAATTACTAAACTTTAATGTTAAATTAGTTTTTTGTTAGGTTATTAAATATTATTTTATGAAGCCAAATAGTCATTTGAAAATACATAATACAGTCGTTTAAAAATAAAAATACCTCTGAATTTTTTGTTATGTAGATATAGGAATTGCTTTCATATGTTTAAAAAAAAGTAATTTATATATTTTATTTTTTAATTTAAGGCCTTATAGAATAAGCGACAATAGTATTATTTTAAATTTATTTGAATGAATAATTAGGGACTATGCAATAAGAAAATTGAAAAAATCAATTTGTCTTGTAATTTTAATTAAAAATTTAAAATTATGAAAAAAACCGTATTTATTCAAGCTAATTACAATGTGGCTGGGTCTCTCTATTTCTGATGTCCATGATTAATTTTTAGTTTTATGGTATTATTTAGGAAATTTTGTTTTTCTACAGAATTCTGGTATATTAGGATTATTTTGCTTATCATAGTATCTCTTATCCTAGAATATATTTCATCCTCTCAGATAAATCTAATTCATCTGTGTTGCTACCAAAAAGATAAAAACACTAGTTATAATTGTTTCCAAAAATATGATCTTATGGATAAATGTTGCCAAATGTATCTTATGAGAGATATTTATAGATCACTAATGGGGTCTGTATAAGTTAATAAAAATAGCTGCAGATTTTTTTTTCCTGGCATTAGAAAAAGATATTATTTGGATATCTTGTTACTATATATATTGTAACACATAAACAATTATACATCTGTTAAATAAGCAATACAATCTCATTCATTGGTACTAATAAGATAAAAATTAATAGTTTTTATTATGAATTACAAAAAATACATGTTAGAATATAATATTGATAGTGAAATTTTTATTTCATAAAAATGAGGTTTTACTTGAAAGAGAGCAATAAATAGTTTTCCATATCACATGTTCTATCCCGTACCTCATTTTGATATTGTACGATTCCCGTACCGCATTCGATATTGTACATAACTAGCATATAGGAAAACTGTGGTATTTTAAATAATCTGGAATCTATAATCTAATAATCTATGACATCTAATTCTCTGGGATTTTGTTAACTGGACCATTGATTTTAAAGAGCAGGAAATTTGATAATGGTTGTGACGTTGCATATAAGTATATCGTGTTAGAAGATCAAATGCAATGTCTTCCTACCACGACACCTAAATTTGTTGATCTTGGTATGTAGAAAGGTGAAAGAGGTGAAACCAATGGTCATTGATAGCTTGACTAAAGGCCACCAAAGAGGTGAAAAAGGAAGATTAAACCTATCATTTATAAAATGGAAGAGAATATATATTATTAAAAAATGTGCATACTATCAACAGTCAAATATCCTAGTTTTATTCCGAATCAAATAAAATCTGGGGAAATAAAAATAATTACATTTAAATATCATATATAGGCAAATGAAATTAATAAAATTTCAACGAATTAATTAATGGCCAACAAATAAAAGATAGACTGGGTAAGTTTAATGTAGCAGTTGGGGAAAACGCCCCATACGAATGTCCGTGTTCTTCTAGTTGAAGAGAGAAGGTAACAGTAATTAATGTAACTTTGCCTGTGGCGATGCATACTTGAATACGTTCATATAAGAGCGGAGGAAATTTGAGGCTAACATTGTCTCATACACATAGGGATACAGTAGAACTCATTAATTTGACAAAAGATGATTATCATCAGCAGGTATGCAATCCAGACATATACAGACTCTATGGAACCTGGAATTATCTTGCTGGAAAATGGCCCAAGGATAAAGGATAATGAATGAAGCAAGTGCAGGTTGTCCTCAAATTATTGTTGGCATATTATGTTTTTAATAAAGTTATTCTTAAAGTTTTACTTAGCGTCGTAAAAGGTAGCATTCCAGGAGTAATATGTGTGCTTCTTTAAAAAGCCTAACTGCGATGACAGGTCCTATCACAATATGGAAGACATTTACTCGAAGAATAAAATGGTATTCCCCGTTGGAATCTAAGAGATACTAATCTACTAGAAGTCGTAATGATCGAATTCAACCCCAGACCAGATAACTTAATGTGTTACGGAATTCAAGGCAGATGATTTTAAGGATGACTTCTGCGTAAGGCGTGTATTCAAGGGTTTTTAACGTGTGTAAACTTCACTCACAGAGCGACTCTCTAACACGTTGGATGTTAAACACTGATGACGCTTGAGAAGTTCTACAATCATCCGATTTTTGTGTTGCATTTGTGAACCTTGACATTCCAAAGCCCATATTCTGCCGATGTCTCTTACCGGTAATAATTCCTACCAGTAATCTATACCAGGTAACAATCTATTTTTAGGTTTGACCAGACAGATTTACTCATCTTGAATAAGCGAAAACATGCGAAATTGTCTAGTTGGACATGAGGCATTCGACAATGGGGTAATGACATTGTTGTTAGTGCTTTCAGGAGACATATTAAACGATCACAATTGTTAGTAATTTTTGATATTGTTCTTGTTGAGTAGTAGAAATGAAATCTATTACAGAAATTAACATTCATTGTTCAGTAAAAATTTAATTATTTAGTTACTTATAAACAAGATAAAAGTATTGGTATACACGGATCTGCAAACAAAATATTGAATATATATTTTTTGTTTGACAAAAGAACGACGACGAAATAATAGTCTTAGGGTAGGTCTAATGGTCTAAAGGTTGACGAAATAATGGATGACAGAGTCTAAAATGAAGAATGTTTGAATCAAGCACGACAAAAGCCAAAAAAATAATACCTTTTTGATTTGGGACATACTTTGCCATGCATCATATTAAAAAAACGCTAATCATCCAATTAGCAATGATCAAGACAAATATAGGAAAGCCATAAATGTCTTTAATAAAAGTACCAAAAATACTATTTAAATAATAAAAAAAACTCAGTTATTTTAAAAATAAAGTAATTATTTAAATACAAAGATATTAACTGTAATTCAATATCTTCAAATAAATAATTTTTAAATTTCTTTCAGTATAATTCATTTTGATCTAAATAAATCTAAAAATACGATTTAAGATAGTATGTTTCAAATTTCAATTTGAAGCAAAAATATTTCTGAATAATTAATTAAAAGACAAACGAGTTTATTTTTTGCATGTTGAGGATATTTTTTAATTCAAATCTTACTGGATTTTCTTGAAAAGTTCTTTCATTATTTGTTTTACTAATTTCTTTTTAAAACTTTTTCTCAAACATAACAGAAAAGGCCGGAGGCCATAATAACGCTTTATTGTTAAACTCATTAGAATAACCCTTTCAACGTCAAAAATAATTTTAAATTAATAAAGAAGCAGATATAATTAATGGATAAAATGTGAATTGAATGTATTGACTACAACAGCTCGGAATTTGCCCTTAAGTTACGGTTGCAATTTTTACGAAAAATTCTTTGTTGACTGGAAAAATCATGTTATTTAAATGGTATCAATACTGAAGAGAATGCTTTCGCTAATATGTTTTGATTAACTATAAATTTATACTAATCAATTTTTCTTTAAATAATTATTTTCGAAATTTACATGAATTATTTGTTAAGAATCATAAAGAAAAGAAAACTTCGATATTAATTTAACAAATGTAATTTAATTCTTTCCTGCAGGAGTTGTTAAAAAATATATTTTTAATTCATTTTGTAAATATTTGTAAACGTTTTCTTCCCTGACATGTAACAACTCGGCCTACATTAGACATATAACAGCTTCAGGAAGAGAGCCACTTTCAGATTCATGGGAACATTTTAATTTCTATTTACTAGCACTAATATATATATATATATATATATATATATATATATATATATATATATATATATATTTATAACAAGTGCATGATTAAATCACAAATAGTTCACTCCAAGGTCGGAGATTTTTAGAATTCTCGAGTCATCGTCGAATCTAATTGCCTGGTCTGCGGTAGACTGAATAGGCGGAAACTCCGCCTAATCAGTCACTTCAGAGAGAAAAAACTTCTGATCGACACATCGTAGAACTTTCCTTTTCAGCTCCTAAAACCGTTTTTTAAGAAAATCATTCAAGTAGGTAGGGGTTGGCTTCCTTGTCTTCTCATTGGAGTAGACATTTCTCAGTTCATTGTCTATCACCAATCACAATGGAACAACTCATGGTGTAGTCCATATTCAATCTGTAAACAGATTTAACTTTAACTAGTACAACACACTGGTTAAAGCTCAATCTGTTAATCTGTTATCTGCAGCAAAGAATTGAACCCTCAACTCATATGGCCATAATTCTACCACATGGACTAAATACAAATGTAGTTTACATATTTTTATATGTATTTAGTTTTTATACATATAATTTTTTATTATATATGCATATGTTTTTTATTTATATATTTATATAGCTTATATAATTTGTATATTTTATATTTATTTAGTTTTTTTATGCAGAAATGTAAAATCAGTTTATCTAGTTATTATTTATATAATTTATCTATATATTTTATCTATATAGTTTGTATAATTTACATATTTTATATTTAATTTATATATAATTTCTTTATGCAAAGATTGGTGACCAACCATAGATTAATACTAAGTTCAAGAAATTGTTCGTTTTTTTAATAAACTAACTAAACAAATAAACCTAAAACCTAAATTATAACCTAAAACAAATTTGTTCCACAAAGTTACTGGTAATAGAATTTTACCAAATCAAAATATACTTTGTAATTTAAATTGCCTAAGCTTATAGACAGTAACAAAACCCACTTAAGAAGTTGCATAATAACTTATTGAATCTTTACATTAAACTTATATTTAGTTTTTATTCATGTTTCCTATTCAATTGGGGTTTTAAAATAACTTTCATAAAAATAGAATAATCATTAGTTATACAACATATTAATCTATTTTATCTTTTATTTAAAGTAAAGCATTGGTTGTATTCAAAAAGAAATATATTGGTTTCTGAAATTAATAGAAATGAAAGCTTTAATCTAGTCTTTCTGAAAAAAAAAATTGTTTTTTCAAAATGATGCACAGTCAATATCGCAAATAAATATCAAAGATAATTTTTTACTAATTCAGTCTTTTAACACTTTTCAAAGTTCATTTAAACTCATAAATGTGTGTATCATTAATTTCAAAGATAAATAACAAACACACAAATTACAGACGGAAGCTTTCAATAGAAGGAATAAAAAATGGACTCGTTTTCTCTTTATTATTCTATTAGTGATACGAATGGAATAAAATTAAAATCCACTTTCAATATAAATTCTGAAACATTAAGTAGCGAGAATACCATGCGGCATTAATTAGATCAGAAGTGTTTCTTTCATCTTTTAAGAGATAAAAATCTTTTTACGTTTAGGTCTTTTTGGTATCAGTTGAAATAAATGGCAGTTATCGACTTTTTGCCATTTTTATTTATTCTTTAAGTACTGAGAGGTTTTTCGATTTTCTTTAAACATACTGCATAAGCACCGTGAATTTTGTTTTCTGATCATGTTCTTAGAATTGCTTTAATTGTCAGCTTTCTTCAATAAAGTTCTTAGTTTCGACTCCATCAATAATTCTTTATCTGAATTGGTTTTATGTCATCGATACATTTTAGCATCGCAAGAAATTAAATAAAATAAGATGTCACAATAATTACTTCCAGGCAAAAGTGAAATAATACTTCGTTGTTTAATGAAGTAAAACACAATTATTCATTAAAGGATGAAATAAATTAAAAATAAAATGGATTGAAATTTGTGAGAGTGGAAAGTTTACAAGTTTTAGCAATTAAATAATAGATGATATATCAGTTATAGGTAAAATATTGTTAAAAAAGAGTATAATGGAAAATAAACTAATTTTTATGTAAATAATATATTTCATGTCAAATTTTTTTCAGTTAATTAAGGGTTTTTGACTAATAATATAATAATTTCTACTAAGACTTTACAAAAGAACACGGGACATATAAACAATTATGAATTCCATTACAGGTTAAAAAGATGTTACATTTCAAATGTATTTTTTTCTTGTTAATAATCTGCTTTTTCATCATGAAACCTATGTATCCACTGATATGTTAAAAACTTTATAAAGAGAATGGCATTCCGATATGATAAAGTTGTTCTATGTTTAGAGATGTATTAATACATTTCTTTACACAAAATTGTATAGCAGTGAGCTCAGCGTAGTTCAACCAAGATGTTATTATAACAGTTAACCAGCAAGTTATTATAACACTTAACCAGGAAGTTATTATAACAGTTAACCAGGAAGCTATTATAACAGTTAATCAGGAAGTTATTATAACAGTTAACCAGGAAGCTATTATAACAGTTAATCAGGAAGTTATTATAACAGTTAACTAGGATTGGTTTGGCTTGTCGCTCTACTGTTATCTTGTGCACACGAGGGCTAAACAGACCGGGACCAACGGCTTAAAAAGTGATTTCCGAACCACTACAAACATCCATTGCACCGACGGGACTCGACCACGAAGATTTTTACGTTTAGGTCTTTTTGGTATCAGTAAAATGGCAGTTATCGACTTTTGCCATTTTTATTTATTCTTTTAAGTACTGAGAGGTTTTTCGATTTTCTTTAAACATACTGCATAAGTACCTCGAATTTTGTTTTTATGATCGTGTTCTTAAGAATTGCATTTAATTGTCAGCTTTCTTCAATAAAGTTCTTAGTTTCGACTCCATCAATAATTCTTTATCTGAATTGGTTTTTATGCCATCGATGGATTTTAGCATCGCAAGAAATTAAATAAAATAAAGATGTCACAATAATTACTTCCAGGGAAAAGTGAAATGCTACTTCGTTATATAATGAAGTAAAATACAATTATACATTAAAGGGCGAAATAAATTAAATTAAAATGGATTGGAATTTCTGATAGTGGGAATTTTACTAGCATAAAAATAAAATAACAGATGATATATCAGTTATAAATAAAATATGAGAAAAGAATATGATGGATAATAAATACATATTTTTAGTTAAATTATTTATTTCATGTCTTTTTGAAATAGTTAAGGTTTTTTTCGATTAATAACATAATGATTTCTAGCAGGATATTATGAAAGACATGGGTCTTATAAATTATTATGAATTGCATTGTAGGTTTAAAAGATGACGAATTTAAGTTAAGTTAATTAAGGGTTTTCGACTAATAACATAACAATTTCTACTAAGACTTTACAAAGAACACGGACATATAAACAATTATGAATTGCATTACAGGTTAAAAGATGTTACATTTCAAATGTATTTTTTTCTTGTTAATAATCTGCTTTTTCATCATGAAATCTATGTATTCACTGATATATAGAAAATTTATAAAGGGAATACCATTGTGATTTGATAAAACTGTCCTATTTATATTTAGGGAGATATATTAATAGACTTCTGTACACAAAATCACAAAATTGAATAGCAGTACGCTCAGCGTAGTTCCATCAGGAGAGGCTATTATAACAGTTAACCAGGAAGTTGTTATCACAGTTATAATTATATTACTTTAATTTTTACAATTTTTACAGGGTTTACAAATTTTTGAAAACAATGATTGCAACATATTGTGTTATTTCTTGGTGAAATGAACGTACAAAGAGAGTCGAATACATAACTCTCTATAATAATACATATCTCTCTTATAACTCGAACACACACACAAACACACACATATATATACACACACACACACACACATGCATTTATTCACATATCTATTATATATAATTCCCGTGTCACGATGTTTGTTCGGGATGAACTCTGAAACTAACACTCCGATTTTAACTTTTCTTTTCTGAAATGTGTGTTTTTGTTCCAACTTGAGAGATAGGATAGTTTTTATTCAGATTTTTTTTTATTTAAATATAAAATCGACGATTTTCATTTTCGTCATTTGGCGCCATTAAAATTCGTTATTTGGCGCCAAATCGACGATTTTCATATTTCGTTATGTATTATATATAATTCCCGTGTCACGATGTTTGTTCAGGATGAACTCTGAAACTAACAATCCGATTTTAACTTTTTTTTTTTGAAATGTGTGTTTTTGTTCCAACTTGAGAGATAGGATAGTTTTTATGCAGAGTTTTTTAAATTTGAATGCATGATGGACGGTTTTCCTATTTCGTCATTTAGCGCCATTGACGTCATTTGGCGCAACTAAAATTTGCGATTTCTCATCCGATGGACGTAACTTTGAAAGTATATTCAAAATACAACGTCAGGTGTGCTATAAGATCGGGTCGTTTATGCCAATACCTAACGAAGAGCCAAAATTTCTTCAAATTTATTTTATGGACAGTTCTGAAGAACGTGTGACAACTCGATGTCAGTATAATTTTATCGAACAAGCAGTACAAAGAGTTATTGTAGAAATGTTAGGAAGTTATAATCAACTTATTAAATTATTTAAAGAATTTATTTATTTTGACGAAAGACAGATTAACAAGAAATATTGTTCATCGCTTAGTTCTTAGTTAAATGAAAGTAATGATTATTAAAAATTAAATTAGGTAAAATAATTAGAAAACAGTGTTAAAAATCAACATTATCTACCTCATTCATTAAATGAATAAAAATTAAACACTGTTTATTAGTTGAAGCTTAATTTGAACTTTTCATCATTCTTTACCAATCACTTCCTTAACAATACCAATTATAGTATCTAATAATGGAACGAAATACAAGAAAGCCACAGCAACGCGTGGCCGGGTCTGCTAGTAACTTTATATAGTAGTAATATTAAAACAGATTTTTACCTTTGCTATTAGAAACTAATATTTCATTTAAATTTGACTAATAAATCAAAATGTTTTATTAAATATGTGATTTCCATTTGGTTCGTACATATTAATTATCTAATTTAAGATTTACAAAAATATTTTAATAAGAATAGAAATATAACGAATGACACAAAAATGTTCAAGTATCGCATAATAAAAATAAGTATTACAGTGCTTTTAATTTCATATTTCCCGCATAATATTGGTTGTATAAATTATAATCAGCTTTAAATTGCAAAGACTTTGGCATCATTAGAACTCCTTTCAGTTAAAGACGCCTTCGTTCATTTTAAGAGAAATTAATCTTCTTTACAACCGACCCTAACATGGAGAATTCCTTTCAAGTTTTGCGAGTGTTCACTGCAAGAATAATTTATTAAAAGCCCTACTTCCAATATCATAATAGCATTTGAACCTGTTTTACTGACTCGCTGAAATCTGCGAAGAAATATTTGTTGAAGAATTGATAAATATATTACCTGTTCTCGAAAATCAAATTACATATTTATTGGAATACCACTCGGAAAGTGTATAATGAATGCATTTGGTATTAGAACAGTAACCGCAAATAAATAACTGTATTCTAATATTAAAGATGCTAATTTGTCTGATTTAAAACATTTGCAGAAAGGATGTTTCAGTATTAGCCGAAATATATGCTTAATGAAAACTTTTTTTTTTTATAAGTATTAACAATTCAGATTTTATCAATTAAGGAAGCTTTGAAAGAGTCATATTTTAATATGTGCGTTTAACATGGTGCTATGTACATTTAATTCAGAGTTTTTTGTTATGGCTCTAATTATTTTTTTGGCTAGGTAAAAGGAGGAACTTCATTAAATACATTAAATACATACAATACATTTTCATACATACATTATATATAAAAATTTCTTATTTGGGAATTATCTTTGAAAACATAGTGCAGAATGTTTATGTAAATTGATCCAGTTTAAAAGAAATTGTTGCATTTCTGACAACAACTACAGAAAACATTGTGTTGAGAATTTGTTTTAATCTATATTTGTATTAATCTTTGTCTAATTATTAAAAAAATGTAAATAAATTAACAAGTAGCATAGATAATAAAGAAGCACAGTTATAAATTTAAGTTATGTAGTACTTTTTTATGTAGCATTTAGCATTTCACGAGGTACTTGTTGAAAGTGTCGTAGGTAAAAAATTTAAGCTATAGCATTCAAGGTAATTCGCACCAAATGCGGTAAATATTTTTCGATCTAAAAATTCATATTTTATAGGATAATTTAATTCAAATAAAAGTAGTTTAAATTAAACGATAACATAGAATAAAGTCTTTACAGATTTCATGATGTAATGATAGTTTGTATGTTTTTACAAGTAAACCAGCATCAGTACACTAGATATATTTATCCTGAGGTAAATATATCTAGTTCTGTCATGTTGTGAAACCTAAATGCCATGTTAAAAATAAATTTTGAAACATTGAAGTAATATAAAAGTATGTCATTAAAACTATCAAATCTCCCATTACAATTTATTTATTGTAAAATTAATATTTATATATTCAGTTTATTGAATATGTTTAAGAAATGTTTCCCATATTTTATGTAATTGTAAAGTGATTTTTCGTTAATAAGGGTTGACTTATTTTTATGTTATCCCGATGTTGCTAATAAATAAAGTGGAGAAGAGAAACACTACTTTTATAAGTTAATGCCCTTCCACAGACAAATTTAGTAAGGAACGAAATGCCTCACAAAAAAAAAATTGGTAAGTCTTCCGAAAAAGCTGTTTAAAACATTTGGTAAGCCTTCCGAAAAAATATGTTAAAAACATTTGATAAGCATTTCGAGAAAGCGTTAAAAATTTCGTAAGCCTACAGAAATGCGTCTAAAAATTAGCTGTAACTTAAGTTACTTGTCACATAAAATAAAATTTGAAGAACAACAACCAAAAATCCATCTATCTGTACCAATACATAACAGTATTTTAAAGCAGTAATTACAATGCATACCATCAGCGGAATGCAATCCAAGAAGCTTGCTAATAAAGTAGCATGCACTATCTCTGGCCACGTTAGAAGCAAGATACTCTAAGCTAAGCGTGTTTTTTTATTTTATATTTTTTCACTACTGCCTATTTCGCAATTGTAAAGAATGTGCTTCTACGTCTCATTTGCATATTAAGGGAGGAAAAATTAAGCACACAGTTTAGCATTCCGAAAAAGGGTGAAAAATGTTGGTTACATTACCAAAATAATTTTTCACAATTAGCTGTATCTTATTTACCTATCACATAAAATAATATTTGAAGAATAGCAACCAAACAATCCCTTCCTAATAACCAAAATATCTAATATTCAAACAATCATTCCAAATATATAAGAGTATTTTAAAGCAGTCATTCAATGCATGCCATCAGCGTAATACAATCCAAGAAGATTGCTAATAAAGTAACATAACTGGCCACGTTAGAAGCAAATATACTCTAAATAAAGCGCGGTTTTTTTTTTTTTTCATATTTTTCACTACTGCCAGCTTCGCAAGTGTAAAGAATGTGTTTCTACTTCTCATTTACATATCAAGGGAGGAAAAATCAAGCACACAGTTAAAAAAATACTGGATAATAGCATAAATTTAAATAACACTCTGCAGAACAATAATTTCATTGTTATCCTTTAATTCCAGAACGAATATCGTCGAAAATAAACTTACTCCGCTGTACAAAATTCCTTAAAAATTTAATCAGAGTTAAATGATATAATGGATGAGTAAATTACTCCGCAGTTATTTAATTACATTTTTGCGGGGATAATGCTGTCGACAAGTAAATAAAATTATCCTAAAAGTAAAAAAAAAAAAAAGTGATCTTTACGATCATCTTAATTAGTATCAGAAGATCCGAAGAAAAATGAGATGGAACCTGTTTGCGATGAGTTACTCACGAAACATTTAAAGAAATCTCCAGTAATTTTCTTCTCCGTGGCTCATCCGATTGCATCTACTTTTGCATGCTTGGAAGAACAATGCATAATTAAGTTTTTATTAGCATTCTACCTTTTTTAAAAGCGTGTTTCATTCCTTTTTTTTGCGTATCATCGGACAGATTGAGAAGGAAATTAAATATGTAGATGAGATGGGGTATGGTGTGTTCTTCATTCCTTTCTTTTTATTTCTTTTCTCTCTTTTTTTTTAAACAAATTATGGAGATGAAGATTCCGAGCAATGTGGAATTGAGAAAAAAAATCGAATAAAATTTTTCATTATATATTATGCACAATAATAAGGTGCCGGTCATCATTGGATCATACATATCTAGTCGCTAATATTAACCAAATTTTAATTTAGTATGTTTTTTTGTAGAAATCACGCATTTAATATCTATTAGTTAAAATAATTATTTCTGAAACCGGAGTGCGTGCTTATGGTATTTTTTCATAATGCTCTTCTCTAAATATATATTAAACGTATGCAATTTAGTTTTATTTAATATTCTAGAAAAATTACGACTAAACATAAAAAGGAGTACATAATTAAAGCAATTAGAAAAATTTTTATTATGAATAAATACTTCAAATTAATATATTTTCTAGCTCAGTATAATTTCATTGTTGCAGCACAAAAACTAAAATTAAAAGAAACCGTTAACTAAATTATGATTTCGTATTTAAAATAATATTTAATAGAATAACTTGCAATTTCTTAATAAGATTTTGATTCTAAAAATGTTTGAAAAATTAAATAATTTAGAAATCCTAAATACAAAAAATGGAATCAAATGAAGACATATGAATAGGCTAAAACAGTAATGCAAGTTTATATAAGGCAGAGGTTTTCCTTAACTAAGCATTTGAAGTTAATGTTAATATCCAGCTAATCGTAATTGGTGTTAAAACAAGTAATAACCTACTTTTGATTAATTGTACCTCAGCCGGTGAAACCTCATCGACAGGTTCGAAGAAAATTCTACTGTTTGAGGACTAATTTTTGAAATTTTTGCTTCAATTCGATTATTCAACTCGATTCAGTCATGTCATAGTCTGTGGTGGATTTGTAATGTGACTAACACAGGAATCTTTTCCTCCTCTCATCATTACGCTCTCAATTTATTGTATTAACTATTAGGTAACAGCTATTTATAGAAAAACATCTTATTTCTTTACAAATTATTTTTTTAAAAAATAAAATAGACATAATTTCTAATTTTTGAAAATTAAAAATTGCATCTGCTGTTTTTAAGAGGTTTTTATTAACGCGAAACATGTGATGTTTTCGACTAATTTCTACAATAAATAGCAAATTTCTTGAAACCAATTTTACAATCGCGATTTAGCGTGATGGATACTTTAAGATAAGACAGGAAAAAGAGACAAAGATTTTCTAATATGCAGGTCTTGTTCTCAGATTTACACCCCAAAGGCAGAGAGGAAACATGCGCATTTTAGTTTACTTTCACTGTAAATTACCCATTAATGGATTGAAAAAACACTGAGATGTTAACTACCACATTTAGGAAGAACCAACATTGAGCAGTTAATTATCATATTTGGACAGACAAAAAACATTAAATTGTTAACTACCATATTTGGGTAGAATCACTGAGTGGTTTACTCCTACATTTGCGTAGATAAAAAACAACAACACTGAGCGATTAACTATTATATTTAAGTAGAACCAACACTAAACTGTTAACTATAAAATTTGGGTACAAACAATAATGAGCGTGTAAATTACCATATTTGGGTAGAAAAAAAACAATAAGCGGTTAACTACCATATTTAAGTAGAACCAGCACTGAGCGGTTAACTATCATATTTGGGTAGAAAAAATACTGAGCGGTTAACTAATCCATATGAGTAGAACACTGAGCGGTTAACTACCCCATATGAGTAGAACAAACACCGAGCGGTTAACTAACTTATTTGGGTAGAAAAAACACTACCAAATTCACAATAAATTGCAGAATATTGAGTAAAATTTATTATTATATTTTATTTTATCAGACAAAAACAACTTAGCCTATTGCCAGTTTCAACCAAAAAAATTTCTTATATTTTACAGTTCATTTTAAGTTATAATTTAAAACGTTTTTTTGTTAATAAACTTTCATTTTCGAGTTACTGAAACAACAAAAAAGGGCATCCGCTATACAGCTTTTACTACATCCAAACAATCCCGTAAGCACTAAGCCTTTAGCTATCTACGTGAAATAAAAGCTTGCACCACGAAATTCTCTTCTTAATAACCTTTTGTTAGGAAGTCCTTGTCTTTCCCGTACCTTCCCAAGACATTCCATTGAATCCTTAGTGAAAGAATGCGGTGAGAAGCAGGCATTGATTGTATGGAGCCTCTATTTCATTAGTTTGCGCAAACTTCGCAGCAAATGGTTTTCTTTTTTCTTAATATCAGAAGGTCAGTAACTAAAATATTTTTATTGCTTTTAATTCTCAACAATAAAGAGTTTGATACAATTTATATTAAAATACATGTAATAATTTTAATAAACAAGTAATATAAAAAAAAATTTTTTAAAGTCAAATTCCTACTTTTTTCACTATCTTGCAGAAAGTCTTTTTAAGTAATTTTCATTCATTTTGGAGTTATGAAACATTATCTTTTTCTCTCTCTCTCTCACACATACACACTTTCCATCACTCTCCACTAATTTATTCACATATTTCATATTGTTGCTTCCTTGACTCACTGAAACCAGAATATAAGAAAAGTGAAATTTTTTCCAGTGATCTACACGCTTCGCCACAGACGTATTTATTCCTAAAT
>BPLR01011858.1:0-19914 GCA_021605095.1 Caerostris extrusa | reverse complement strand
CATATAATCTCCGTCATGTCCTGAAAACAGCGACTTTTAGTGACATAAATGGATTCAATAAGAGGTAATTGCATACTTTTTGATGAAGAAAATTCGAAATTTCTGAACACAGCTTGACATGCAGTAGGAGCGCTTGAGTGGTTCAAATCTCAGACGAGTAATTGCATACGTGAATTCGAAATTTCTCGAGCAAGCACGACTCTACGACCTTTAAAAGGATTGAATCTCAGGTGCAGTAATTTCAAAAGAGCAGAATCCCAAAATTTCTAGAAACAGCGACTGCAGTAGGCCCTTAAGTGGATTCAGATCTCAAATGAAGATACTAGTAATTGCATGCGTGCAAAATCCCGAAATTTCCTGAAAACAGCGACTGCGATGAGGCCCTTAAGTGGATTCAAATCTCAGACCCAGTAGTACATACGTTTTCCAAAATCCCGAAATTTCTGAAAACAGCGACTGCAGTAGACCCTCTAAGAGATAATCGAATCTCAGATAGTGGTTGCATACGTGCAACATTCCGTCGAAATTCTGAAAACAGCGACTGCAGTAGAGCCCTTAAATGGTTTCGAATCAGATGGTAATTGCATACGTGCAGAATCCAGAAATTTCTGAAACAGCTACTGCAGTAGAGCCCTTAAGTGATTCGAATCTCAGATAGTCTTGCATACATGCAAATCCCGAAATTTCTAAAATCATCGCCTGCAGTAGGGAAATCTGAAGTAGATTCGAATCTCAGATAGTAATTGCATACGTGCAAAAACCCGAAATTTCTGAAAACTGCGACTGCAATAGAGCCCATGATTGGATTCGAATCTCAGATGGTAAATCGCATACATGCAAAAATCTAGTTCAAAAATTTCTGAAAACAGCGATTGCAGTAGAGGCCATAACTGGATTCGAATCTCAGATTTTAATTGCAAAGGTGCAAAATCTCGAAATGTCTGAAAACAGCGACTGCAGTAGAGCTCCTAAGTGGATTCGAATCTCGGATAGCATACGTGCAAAATTGCATAAACAATGTACTGCAAAAGAAATAGAGCCCATAAAATATGAATCTCAGATAGTGGTTGTGCCACGTTCAAAAACCCAGCTACTGCAGTAGAGCCCATATTCGAATCTCCAGATGGTAATTGCATACACGACAAATCCCGAAATTTCTTAAAACTGCGACTGCAGAGAGTAATGTATGCATACGCGCAAAATTTTTAGATCCCGAAATTTCTAGAAATAGCAACTGCAGTAGAGCCCTTAAGTGGATTCAATCAGATAGTAATTGCATACGTTCAAAAACTTGAAATTTAAAAACAGCGACTGCTGAGTGGAGCCCCAAAATCCACAAATTTCTAATCGATTCCATAAGAATCTCAGATAGTAATTGCATACGCGCAGAATCCCGAAATTTCTCTAGAAACAGCGACTGCAGAAGAGACTATATGTGGATTCGAATCTCAGATGGTAATCGCATACATGCATAAATCTCATCATGTCTGAAAACAGCGACTGCAGTAGAGCCCTTAACTGGTTCGAATCTCAGATAGTAATTGCATACGTCCAGAAATTCGAAATTTCTGAAAATGGCGACTGCAGTAGAGCCCATAACTGGATTCGAATCTCAGATAGTAATTGCATACGTCCAGAATCCCGAAATTTCTGGAAAACAGCTACTGCAGTAGAGCCCATAAATGGATTCGAATCTGAGATAGTAATTGCATGCGTGCAAAATCTCGTCTCAATTTAAAAAAAAAAACAGCGACTGCTGTAGAGCCCTTAATGGATTCGAATCTCAGATAGTAATTGCATACGTACAAAATTTCTGAAAAACAGCTACTGCAGTAGAACTTAGTAGATTCGAATCTCATATAGTAATTGCATACGTACATAATCTCTTATCATGTCTGAAAACAGCGACTGCAGTAGAGAACTTAAATAGATTCGAATCTCAGATGGTAATTGAATACGTGCATAATCTCGGCATTTCTGAAAACGGCGACTGCATTAGAGCCTGAAATGGATTTGAATCTCAGATAGTAATTGCATACGTTCAAAAATCCCGTCAATGTCTGAATCAGTGACTACAGTAGAGAACTAAGCGATTCGAATCTCAGATAGTAATTGCATACGTGCAAAATCCCAAATTTCTGAAAACAGCGGACTGTAGATCCCTTATGATTCGAATCTCAGATAGTAATTGCATACGTGCAAAATCTCGTCATGTCTGAACCCAGCGACTGCAGTAGAGCCCTTAAATGGATTCGAATCTCAGATAGTAATTGCATACGTGCAAAAAATCCTGAAATTTCTAAAAACAGCTACTGTAGTGAGCTGAGTAGATTCGAATCTCAGATAGTAATTGCATACGTGCAAAAATCTCGTCATGTCTGAAACAGCTACTGCAGTAGACCCCATAAGCGGATTCGAATCTCAGATAGTAATTGCATACGTGCAAAATCCCGAAATTTCTGGAAACAGCGACTGCAGTAGAGAACTTAAATGGATTCGAATCTCAGATAGTAATTGCATACGTGCAAAATCTCGTCATGTCTGAAAACAGCGACTGCAGTAGAGGAACCCTTAAATGGATTCAAATCTCAGATAGTAATTGCATACGTGCATAATCCCGAAATTTCTGAAAACAGCGACTGCAGTAAAGACCATAAGTGGATTCGAATCTCAGATAGTAATTTCAAAAGTGCAGAATCCAGGAGCTTTCTCAAACAGCGACTCTGCTAGAGCCTTTAAAGGATTCGAATCTCAGGTAGTAATTTCAAAAAAGGCAGAATCGAAATTTCTAGAAACAGCGACTGCAGTAGAGCCCTTAAAGTGGATTCGAATCTCAGACCAGACGGTAATTGCATTCGTGCAATATCCCGGGAAATTTCTGAAAACAGCGACTGCGAGTAGGGCCCTTAGGTGGATTCAAATCTCAGACAGTAATTGCATACGTGAAAAATCCCCGAAATTTCTCAAAGAGCGACTCTACTAGAGCCTTAAAAGGATTCGAATCTCAGGTAATTCAATTCCATACGTGCAAAATCACGAAATTTAGAATGTTAAAAATACACTTCAAGCATATATAATCGTGGAATCATTGGAAACAAATTAATGAAAGAACTTTAAAACTGCAGAAGTCAATCTTTTTTCAATCACAAAAAATATGCCTAAAAGCAATCAATTCTTAATCGTTTGTTGAAACAATTACAAAATTATTCATTACATTTAAAAAAAAATAGAAGCAGAACATAAATAAATTGAAGCAGACGATTAAATTGTAGCTTAATTTTATTTAACGCTGATAAATTATATATATATTTATAATTAAACATAATAATTTTTATATAATTTATAATTGGTGTATAATTTTAAAAGATTAACAGTAGGGGCGGAATACATGTTCAAAAATAATTAAGTAAATTAAAAGAATACACATATTAAAATTTATTTTCGTTACGATATGTCAAAAATAAAATAAAAATACATATAAAAAATAACGTAGAATGTAAAAAAAAAGCTTATATAACATCAGGAAATTATTGATACAATTAAATAGAAAGGACTTTAAAAAACTAAAAATGTTTACTTTTACAATTCTGAGAATATTTCTAAAAAATGAACAATTCTTAATCTCGTTTTATTCTTATAATTACAAATGATTCATTAAACTTAAAAAAAAAAGATGCCCACGATTAATAAATAAAGCGGACGACTAAACTTGTGGCTTATTTAGAAAATTAAAAAAATTTTTTTCATTCTAAAATGCCAAAATAAAAAAAAATACATATAAATAAAAAATTTAGAACAAAAACTTCAACTTAAAACTTAAAAAACTTCAGCATGTAATAGTAGCATTATTGAAACAAATTAAATAGAAGCTACTTTAAAAATACTAAAAAGTTTACCTTTACAAATTCACTGAGAATATTTCTAAAAACAAACAATTATTAATCTCATTTATTCGAATAATTACAAATGATTCATTAAATTTTAAATAAATAAAAGTTGATGATTAATAAATAAAAAGACGACTAAACTTGTATCTTATTTAGATAAACTAAAAGAACAAACATTAAAATTTATTTTTCATTTTCAATACAGCCAAATAAAAATAAATAAATATATATAAATAAAAGAATTTAAAATGTTAAGAGAGCTTTATATATATATAAGCTGGCGATTTTTAAAACAAATTAAATAGAAAGAACTTTAAAAGAACTACAAAAAGTTAACCTTTCAATTCTGAGAATATCTCTAAAAACAAACAATTCTTAATCTCGTTCACTCAAATAATTGCAAATAATTTTAAATTTTTCAAAAACATAAAAGCAGACGATTAATAAATTAATTAATGAAATTTAAATTAGATCAAATAATTAATTTAATTTAATAAATTTAAATTAAGTCAAATAATTAATTTAATCAATTAAATTTAAATTAGATCAAATTTTAGTGGATTTAATTTTTATTTATAGTGGATAAATTACATATAATTTATAAATCAATTATATATGTATAAATTATTTATTAATTTTATTTCTATCATATATTATAATTTCTGGTTAGGCATTAAGTATAAAAATTGCAAATTATTTCATAAAAAAAAATTGGAATTTTCAGTATTTTATTTGTAATTTATGCAACGTAAGAAAATTATTTAAATCGCTGGCAACTTTAAGATAAATCTGATGAAAGCAGACGATTTTTAAGAAGTAAATTCAAAGCAGAATTTGTTCGTCATTATTATTTTCTATAAATAAAGATAGTTTCTTTACTTTGTTTGGATATGCACTAGTTAAAAATGTATTCAGGGGTTAAAAAAAAGAATTCGATTATGTTTTATATGTTTAGAGTTCTAAAAAAAAAATAGGAAGAAACAAACATTTTTTACTTTTATAAAGAGAGAGTGAGAGGAAATTATAGGGATATTGTTATACTAAACAAGTTTTTCAGAATTTTAAAAATTGAAATTTTTTTTTAAACTTTAAAAAATATTTCGATAAAACATTTTTTTTTATTTTAACTAAAACTTAAAATAAATTAATTTTTAATTGAGATACATTCAGTACAACTGATTCATCTATTAAATTCATGTATTAGGGGAGTTTTAACAAAATTATAGCATTGAAAAATTTAGAAGCAATTGCTTTTGTAATCGTATTCATGTTTTGTTCATAGAAAAGCACATTCCCTATGAAGAAGTATTTTTAAAATGCCAAGCACATAGATTTCTTTTAATACACACATGAAGTAAATAGTTAATGAAAATAAATAATGCACACATGAGTAAATACACACATGAGTAAATAGTTAATGAAAAAAAAAAACCACTTTGCATAGTTAGAATATTTTAAAGTCAACTGAGTATTCGAATTTTTTATAATTATACTATAACGTCCTGCCTAATAAGAATTTTTACAATTCTTATAAAACAATGTTAAATGATTATAATAATTTTATACAACACATAAATTCTTATAATAATACAGACAATATTAAATTCTTATCTAAAAGTGATATATTCTTATAATAATTCTTATTTAACAATGTTAGACTCTTATAATAACTCTTATATAACAGTGTCAAATTCCTATGTTAATTATTATGCGACAATGTTAAATTTTTATAATAATTCTTATATAACAATTTTAAGTTCTTTAGCAATATCGAGTTTAATATTTAATAATTTTTTTAAATAAAATATATTTATTAAGATTGAAGAATTTAATTAACTAAAACCAAACCCCACGAAAACAGTTTCTGTATGCATGGGAAATATTGTATTTTTTCAACAACTATTTCATTGGGGGTAAATATTTCAGTTAGTTATACTGTAAATATTTCAATTTGTAAATCTTGTTAACTAAAGTTACATCTCCAACAACGATGAGAAAACGAAACACATTTCTATTTTAACAAACATTACAATAACCAGACGAGATTCGCCAGAATAATAAATGATTATAAAAATCGTTATCATTTATGAGATTAATATTTATGAAGCATAATTCCGCATTGTTATTACTCCGTTTCAATGCATATTATATTCACGAAACGTAATTGAATTTTAAAGAAATGCGAAATCTTCGCCCTGAAGCCATAGACGAGGATTGCTCGTAGAAAAATTTCGTATGCAAATGATAAAAATTGAATGAAAATCTATCCGCGAGCAGATGATGAATTTTGTGTGATTTCACCCTTCATGGAATCTCGTGAGTTGTGTAGATAATTTCGCTTCTGTTGTAATTCGGAGAAATGAAATAATTTAAATATATGTAAGAAATTTAAATCGCTGTGAGGAAAAATTCTTATTCATAAGTCCTTTTCCTTAAAGTTTATTTGCTTAGATGTTTCATCAAATAATGTAGCGAAAAAATCTACATCGATGTAAAATGCCTAGTAATTTTGAAAGAAAAAAATTCATTCACTTTCTTATAAATTTCAAACAATTTGAAATTAAAACACTTATTTCAAATCCATTAAAGATATTTGCAAAATGAATAGATTTCATACAAGATTAAATGGATTGAAAAGATTTAGATTTACATTTTCATCTCATTTTGAGTATTTCTTTTATATTTTATTTATGTTAAAAATAATTTCTCAATTACCATAATAAATAAATATTATCCTTTATTTGATATAATGAATATTTTTTTTTTTTTGGAATATATTAAAATTATTCATTCATGTGTAATCTTTTGGAATGAATCTATTATTTTTAAAATTGATAATATGTGCTGAAACTGTAAAACTAATATTTACATAAATACAAAGGGAATTAAAAGCAGTAAACAACAAATTAAGGAACGCCATTACTGAAATGTATTAAAAATTTTTAAGTTAAACATTAAAACGTTTGAAATTTGTGAAATTCGAAAATCATTTCTTATAAACAATAGATTACGTTTTGTGGTATTAAAATATTTTGATGTCATTTAAATAAATTTAATTAAAATAAAATAAAAATATAATCAGCTTTGCCGGTATACAGGTTATCCTTAAAATGTAGAATTTAATGTAAGGACAAAATGTAATAGCAATCTTAAAAAAATAGAAAAGCTACAGAATTACAAACGATCTTCTTTTTTTAAATATCGTTTTCACTTCGAAATAAAATTGTCTTTGCTCTCATTAGATAACTTTTTAAATCATTATTCTTATTACATTTGAAAATCTCTTAAAAAGGAAAATCTATTCATATAAATAACAGATCGAAATTAAAAATTAAATCGATTTCTTATAAATAAAAGATTAAATTTTTGTGGTTTTAAAATATTTTGTTGGGATTTAAATAAATTTAATGAATAGAATTAAAAAAAAAAGGAAAGGAAAATAAAATCGACTGGTACGATATACAGGTTATCCATAAAATTAAGAATTTAATGTAACAACAAACCGCATAACAGCCAATCGTAAAAAATATAAAAACTATAGAATTCAAACGATTTTCTTTTTTTTGAAAAAAAATCTCTTTTCACTTTGAAATAAAATTGTTCACCAGGCGATTTTTTTTTTACATTATTTAATTATATTATTGAAATGAAATTATTTTGAATAAAATTTAATTAAAATTAAATTGTTTTTTACTTTCACTAGCAATTTTTTAAACAATTTTATATTGTTTAGTTAAATAATTATTAAATTGCGAATGAAATTTAAACATATATTTAAGTTTAAAATTTAAAAAAATAATTTAAAAATATTATGTGTATACAAAGTTTGTGAAAGAAATTTAAAAACAAAATTACAGGTGGCAATAAAAATTTTCCAAAATTAAAAGCGCTCAAGAAATCCACGAACCCTATCTGTCCAAAACATTATCCTTGATTTTATGTATAAAAATAATAAATAAATAAATAAATCAAAAAAATTGATTCAAACTTTCAATTTAATTTTTCTTCAATATAAATATAGGTCAGAACGATTTTGTGAGGAACCTATTTCAAAATTCAGAGATTTAGTGACATTTTTCGACAGAGAAAATGATAGATGCATTCTTCGAAATGCTCTTTGTTGTTGCTTAAGAAATCGGAGATCTCTGAATTATTTGTTCAAATTTGTGATTGAAAACCATGGTTGTAATGTTGCAGATTATTCATTACTTATAAATTGTTATAATTCCATAGTTTCAGCTTTGTTTTGCTCAGAAATCGGAAATATCTGAATTCTTCTTCAAAATGCTTGAAATTCTTGCAAAATGCGGGTTATAACAAAATGTGCTACTTGTCTGCTGTTTAAGTGCGAAATGACGTCGGATCAAATGTATCAGAATTCGTAAAAATAAAACAACAGTGTAATTTTTTTTTTTTCTGATAAGTTGTTATAATACCATGGTTTTGAGAAAGTTTAAACAGTAAATAATAAAATATTTTTTTTTTTTTTTTTTACAGTCGTTAATTTTACCGCAATTCTTAATTAAATTTTATGTTAAGACTAACACTAAATTTATTCTCAAGTAAAAGTTTCAAAATATGATTAGTAAATTTTAATTAAAAGCATTTAAAAATTTGAAAACGCATTGTAGTAATCGATCATTTTATTTTATTCGTTAAGCTTTTCATGAATTAACTGAATTCAACAAAATTAAGAAAAAATAAATATTTTTATAACCTTTTAAATTTGTTAATAAACAAAATTCTCAAGACATTGTGACTTTATTTTATGTTTCTAAAACAATATTAGAATATTCATTGGGAAAATTAAATTTGATAATTAATGTTCCTATTAATTAACGGCATAACGGCAAAATGAAATACATTTTGTATTTGCCTTGATAAATCAGTAGTTATTCTTAACATTCTTAACATTTCGTCTAACCAAATTAATTCTACAAAATGTCCTAACATACGTCACTGTTATCCTGCAGGATACAAATTAAATAAAAAGAAATATTCAAATATCCTTTTGATTACTTTTCAGAAGCTCTGGAAATTGCATCCCAAAACTGTTCTCTCTTCCATTAAGATTACTTATATCTTCATCGTAAAAATTCGATTCATTTCCATTCAGTGCGAATTTATCACAAAAGCGATGAAAGATATAAAAGCAGCTGTCAGAAAACAACTTAACTTAATTGAATATTACCTACGAAGTAAAATAACCTCCCTTTGGGGGAAAAAAAGCCTAAAACAGAATAAAAACTAATCCAACAACGGCGTTCTACTACCTTACAAATTAGGCAAGATAGTGTCATTTTCTGACATAATTGTGTTATCGTTCACATTTATTTTTAAAAAATAATCATTTATCTTTATTTCGTGATAATTTTATAATGTTTTGCATTTCTGAGAGAGGAAAATGTGTAGTAATTAAAAAAAAAAATGAAAGCAAACATTGTTACCGGAATGCCTTGCCGCTGTTTATACAATCTTAAATTGGAGTAGAGTTACATTTCTTAGAGGTAAAGTCTAGAGATACACGCGGGTAACATCTTACGCTGGGAAGGAGAGACATTGCACCTCTAGGCTATTACCGCCCTAGTGTAACCAAGTACCAGGCAAAATTAAATATTCAGGATTTATTCTAGCATAGGACGAGTGGTAATTGTCGAGTTAAGCTCTTGATAAACGCCGTCCTATGTATTAATACGTCACGTTTCCTAACAATAATGCCATTAAAAGAGCGCCATTTTTTTCTCTTTGAGGTGACCATATTTGCTTCTTGTAGGAGCATGCTTTAAGTAAATTAATTAAACTTTCTCCGAGCCTGTGAGCTCTGTTATGAGAGAAATTTATGGAATGTGCGTTTAAGTACACATAGGAGGAGGATGAAGTGTTTCGTTTAAAAGAAATGAAAAGATTTGAATTTTCTGGTTTTCATTTTCGGCTGCGAAGTTTTAAAAATATTTCAGGAAGATTTTGGAGTTTTGGAAGTTTACATCGATAGAAAAGGAAGTCGAATCATGAGTGAATATAAAAACCATATTTCCATTAGAGAGTATTTTCTAAATTTTGCTGTAGCACAGTAGTGAAAAACCACTGGCTCTCTATTCCATAGGCTTCGGGTTCGAGTCTTGGAGTGTTGGGGATGTTTGTAGTGGTTTGTAATCCACTCTAAACAGTAGGTCCAGTCTAATATGACTTTAGAGTATTAGGCGTAGAGCCGACGAAACAAAACAAAAACAAAAGCCATCTGCTGTGTCGAAATTTGCCAGCAGGAAGATGGCCTAGACCCACCATGGGGCTATAGCGCCAATAAAGAATAGCAGTGAAAAACGTTTTCTTGTTTTCGAATGACGGGATTTTTATCCATTCACTAATAAGAATGGCAGAGATACATACATTCAATGTTATCCAGGTTGTTCGAAGGAAAGCCTGTATAACATTGAAAATACCGTATCCCAAATATTTTTTTCAATGCAGCTGGGGAACAGACAGGGACGTCTTTGGATGCCTATAAGGCTGTCACAGACGTTACTCATTTTGCATTAATAACATTGCATTGTGTAACTTGATGGTAAGCCACGGACGCGGAGTAACAATGCCCCCGCAGCGCTCTACGATCCTATTAGGGACCAGGACCTACGGCTTAAAGATTTAATTCCTAACCACTACAACACCCATGGGCAAAGCCGGGTTCGAACCCGATACCTGTGGTACCCGAACGCCAGAGCGCTAGCCATTCGGCCATCAGGCCCCTGTATCCCAAATGTAATTATCACAATATTGGGCGTATGACCCATTGGCCGAATCGTAGGGATCAGGGATTAATAATATGACATTAGAGCATTAGGTGTAAAGTTGAAAATTATATCTCTTATAAACAAAAACCATCTCCTGTCTCGAAAATCTGCCAGCAGTTAAACGGCCTTGGGCCCCATGACGTTGATACCAATGAGGAAGAAAAAAATAATAGTGAGAAAAAGTGTTATTTTTTTAATGACGGACACTTAGATTTTTGGCTATTCAATACCAAATGACAAAAAGATGTGGAAATTTTAAAGTAACATATGAACTACAAAAAAGTAAAATCATAGATTGTTATCGATGGTTTATAATTCATGTCGAGAAATTTCACTTGTTTTACGTATAGTCAAAATGATAATAAGAAATACAGAAAATATTAAATAGGAATTTTTATATTTATAATACGACATAATTTTGTTTTTCAAATAATATTTTTAAGTCGACTTATTTTATATATAAAACCCACCTATATTTAAAAAAAAATCATAGATTTTAATCGACGTTCAACTTTATAGTTCAAATCGAGAAATTTCAATTGTTTTATCTATAATCAGCATATTAGCGGAAATTACAGTAAATATTTGATATGAATTCTGAAATTTCTAATGCCACATTATTTTTAGCTTTTTAATTGATTTTTATCAAATAATATTTTAAGTTGACATATTTATGGATAAAACCCCTGTGCATTTTTGTCATAATAAAATTTGCAATGAATAAATTAAATTGCATAAATAATTACTTGTATTCAAATTATTTGACAATAGAATAGTAATGCTATGATTGATCAACGTTCTTACAAAAATAATTAAATGTATATATTTTTTTCTCATTCCTTATTGTTTTTCTAAAATAGGGGAATTTAATTTTCCAAATATGAATAAAACACTGGAGTTCCAATTTTGATCTACAAACTATAAATGTCAGCAATATTCTGAAACAATTTTCTTTCGCCTATTACGCAAGAAGAAAATGGAATACTTTCATGTCTTACGACTCGTTACGGGAGAAAAGACCTCTCGATAGCTGCGCCATTTTCTTTCTAAACAGAGTTGGATTGAAAAGTTTGAACTTCGGATAACTGTAACTGTATCTAAGATATTTTTTATACAACGTCCTCATAAGAAAAGGAAACCGTATAAAAAAACGCTTGTCTTGAAATATATATATATATGAAAATTGTATATATATATATAAATATATATGTGAATTTGAAAATTGTATATATATCTAATATATAAAATTCTCGTGTCACAGTGTGTTGTTACTTAAACTCCTCGAAACAGACTTGACTGATTCTAATGAAAATTTTTGTGCATATTTTATATCGTCGGTTCAATTTTTTAAACCCCTAAGTGATACGTGGTCCACCCCCTAAATATTTTTAAAATTTCTTTGAAAAACAATGTATGCTTTTTTTAAATAGTTTTTGTCATGACATTACAGCACGTGCGCTTAAACAAAAATTAAAGTCTTTTTAATCGGCTTCATTTTTTTGACTTTTATTTAATTAAATGATCTTATATAAATCAACACGTGTTTGTGAACTCGCGGCAACAACGGCCGTTTATTTACCTGTATATATTTAAACATTTTTGTGGGAATAGTTTTTTTAAAAAGGAGAAATATTTACGTGTTAAATAAATATACGTGTTTTATCATTGTTAAGGTAAATCAAATAATTAAGAGAACGAATACTGTTATATTTGCACGTAAATTGTGTTAATGTCTATAAGTAATGTTTTGTTAATACTATATTCTTTGCAATAGCATTAAATTATATTTACACGTGTAGCGTGTTATTTAAACGTGGCATGTTCGCGTGTGGGTAAACCATCCAGTTTGTTTGTGTTAGCTAAAAAGACGGACTAACCAAAAATATCGTAACTTCATTGCACTTAGAGATTGATGTTGATTATTTTTTAATTGCCATAAAAGTAATACCTTTTCAAATATAATAATATTTATTTGAACGATATTAATATTATAAATGTAAATTTAAAATATTTATTGTGCAATACTGATATATTTCTAAAAGGATGAAATAAATAAATGGTTAATTGAGCATACTCATATACGCCGTCATTAGTCTGCAACGTTCCATGATATTTATTTAAACGATATTATTATATTTCTTATAAATTAGTTTTTTTTTTTATTTAACTAAAAATATGATTTTAATATTTTTAAATATTTATTTGAACAAAACAACGTTTGCCGGGTTTTCAAATTTTTATAAAAGGAATACCTTTCTCAAATATTTATAATACTTATTTCCATATTAATATATAGATCTTTTTCAATTTTTATCAAATATTTATTTGAGCAATACTAATATATTTCTAAATCCTTTTCATTTTTTTTTATAATAGTAATATCGTTTTCAAATTGTTAAATTTATTTGAATAATACTAATATATTTTTAAATCTTTTTCAAATTTTTATAATCGGAATAACGTTTTCAAGTTTTTATAATATTTATTTGAACAATACTAATATATTTCTAAATTGTTTTCAAATTTTTAAAACTTATCGTTTTCAAGTTTTTATACTATTTATTTTACAATACTATTATATTTCTAAAATTTTTCAAATTTAATAAAAGGTATATCGTTTTCAAGTTTTTATAATATTTATTTAAACAATACTAATATATTTTTAAATTGTTTTTAAAGTTTTTATAAAGAGAATAATTCTTATTTTTATAATATTTATTTGAACAATACTTACATATTTCTAAATCGTTTTCAATGTTTTAATACAGAATATAAAAGAAAATGGGGACATAATAAAGATGAAGGATTTTTTATTGATTGCTCGTCTAAATATCTATTTATCAACAAGCATTCACTCACTGAAAATTTAATATTCGCAGTGATTCATCTAACCAAACGTATTTTATAAGTTAAAAAATTTTAATCGAATAAAAATTTTTAGAAAAATTGTAATTTGAAAATAGATTAAACTTAATTAACCTTCAATTAAAAGAATCCATTAAAGACAAATATGTTGGCAACACTAGTTATAAAATATAGAAATTTAAAAAAAAAAAAAAATTCTGTAATAACTTTCCAACTACTATTTACAAATTTATCTTTAAATTAACAAATATGCATATATATAACTTACTTAGAATTTAAAATAAATACTTAATATTCTATTTTGTTTCATTTCACAGCTATTGGAATAAACATTATTGCAATACTAATAGAATTTGATTATCCTTAGAACTATTTTTAACCAAAATAAAAATTACAAAAGATAGTGAATTAACAAATTAAAGAAGAAAAAAAGAAGATTAACTTATTCTAAAGAACAACTTTTCCTGCAAACAAACGATCGCAAATTCAGAACAAAAGCAAAGATTTCGAACTTCAGAAACAGAAACAAAACGAAATGGCGGGGCTATTTACCTCGTTGCCAATGTCAGTCTCGAAACTTCATTTTTTAAAAGCAAATCGTTAGTAAAAACTTGTAAAGCAGGATCATTTTCAGAATTCCCTGCAGAGAAGGGAAACAGTGTTCGGCACAAATTTAATTAATTATAGGTTTATTGATTTCTTTGTTCTTCATCGGAAAGTCAGTAAACAGGTGTGAAAATGACAATAAAAGAATCTTTTATTATCCTGGCGAGTGATACGTCTGGGAATCCAAGACAAAGTTGTTGCAGAAAAGTTGCGCAAACAAAATCGGTTGCACCTGATTATTTGTAAAATAGAATGAAGAGTTTTATTTGAATGACGAGAATTAAATTTTCTTTTGCTGAATTTTGTTCTATGTAAATTTGGAATCGCATTTCCGTTCGATTTGTTCTCAGACATAAAATAAATAGAATTAAATGGAATGAAAAAATGAGAAAGCCGACTGTAAACGAAATAATTTTTCTTTAAAAAGAGCAGTAGCTGAATATTTATTTAGGTGTGATAACATAAAGAATAGTTTTTTTAAAAACAACACATGTGATTAAAATTTTTATTTTTTTAAATTTTTTTAAAAATTTATTTATTTTGTTTTATTTTATTTTTATTTATTTTTGTTATTTGTAATTTATTATTTTTTATTTTATTTTTTAAATTTAATTATGAAATGTAATTAAAATTTTTAACAACTTTACTATTTGAAAAGTAGACATTCTAAAATTAAAAATAAATTTAGTTGAAGGAATTCTTTTGTCTATTAAATTCAAACATACATTGTACATTTTTGTTCATACCCAGTTGCTAATATTGTTGCAAACGTACACTGTAAATCCAGTTTTATTTTTCGCATTTCCGTTCGATTTGTTCTCAGACATAAAATAAATAGAGTTATATGGAATGGAAAAATGAGAAAACCAACAGTAACGAAATCATTTTTATTCAAAAAGAGCAATAAATTAATATTTATTTATACCTGATAATATAAAGAATAGTTTTTTAAGACAATTATGTGTTTACTATTTGAAAAGTAGACATTCTTAAAATTAAATTTACAAGAAGAAATTCTTCTGTCTATCAAATTTAAACGTTTATTTAATATTTTGTCACTTAATTTTGTTTACACCTGTTACCAGTATTGTTGCACATGATGTGTGTTTATGAAAGTCCAGTTTTATCTATATAAATGACTTCAAATACATTACAACAAATATATTGCCTGATATAGTTTTAAATTAATCTGATATAGATTTAAATTCATTTTAATTTGTCGCTCTACAGTCATTTTTTGTACACTTTAGGCTAATTATATCGAGGCCTACATTTTAATGTGGATTCAGAGCACTCCATCCGTGGCACTACCAGGATTAGAACCTGAGCCTGTGGTACCAAAGGCCAGAGCGCTATCCATTTGGCCATCAAGCCGCACATCATCTTAGGGAGATCCATATCAGTTTTTGTCTAACATCTTCTTCATTGGCACAACGGCCCCATGTTGGGTTAACGCTTAAAATGAAGAGTTTTATTTGAATGATAAGAGTTAAAATTTTCTTTTGCTGATTTTTTTTTTAGTATGTGAATTTGGAAACGCATTTTCCGTTCTATTTGTTCTTAGACACAAAATAAATATTCTTCTAGAATTTTAAGGAATGAAAAAAATGAGAAAGCTAACAGTAACAAAATTACTTTAATTTAAAACGAGCAGTAACGTAATATTTATTTAGGCATGATAATTCTAAAGAATATTTTTATTTAAAATAATTATGTGTTCACTATTTGAAAGGTAAAAACTCTATTATTAAAAATATATTTTCTTGAAGAAATTTTTTTGTGCATTAAATTTAAACGTTTATTTAAAATTTTTTTAAAATATTTTTATTGCTTAATTTTATTTATACTAATATTGTTTCAAATATGCTATGAAAATCCAGTTTCATTTATTTGCTTTAACTAAGGACTTTAAATAAGTTACTACAAAAAGATATCGTCTGATGTCACTTAACCCATAAATGCATGAGCGATACATTTTAGGGTTATTACCTTGTACTTGTGTATCGGTACTAGACGGTACGGCCGGTATCAAGAGCCGGTTTTCCCACGTTACCATATTCCACACCTATTCTTCTCCTGTTTCAAATCAACGACTGCAGCTGACGCTGTTAGCTAATTCGAACCAAAGCCCTCTTACTTTCAAGTACATCACTGGCACAAATTGGGCATTACAATTATATTTCAAATTTAACTGGCATCAATTTTACAAAGAAGGTTGGAATACTAAAAACAAATAATTTAAAACCTGTTTTTGGAAAAGAAATAATAATATCTGTTTTAAATTTAAATTTTAAAATATTTCGAAAACTTTTGAATTCTTGAAATTTTTCACAAAAATACCAGGTGACATTAATACAAAGCTTGCAGTCTTGTAAAATAAAATCCTTCCGAAACATATTTCGCTTTCTGCAACACCAAACATAGAAAAAAAAAAAATTACTTTTAAAAATGATGAAAGTGGATGAAAAAAGCCTCATATTTACCCGCCGAAAATACATTTTGAAGAAAACTCAAAAATTTCTTTACAACTTTTAGACCAACAGGACTGGACAGACGGAAAAGTTAATGGTTAAAATCAAGGATCCTGTACCCTTTGTGCCAAACACATCGCCAAATTGCCAAGTCTGTAAGTAAGCATAGAAATGAATGGGCCAGGTAGTTTGCGCTGTAAAATGATATTACGCCGAAATCTTTTACTGGGTTGCCAAATCGCCAAGTAAACAGACAAAATGGTTGCCGAAGTTTGGTGTCATTGTAAATGCTATTTTGTCAAAATTTATAGCCAAACAGTGCTTTTTCGCCAACATTAGCAGCCAAATAGCTATTACGTCAAAGTTTATTCCTGAAAAGGCTTTGAAGCCAAAGTTTATCAACTTTAACGCCAAATATTATCACTATCCTGCCAAAATTTTAATCCTCGAAATGCAAAATTTAATGCTTTATCGCCAACATTTATCGCATTATAGCCATTTTCACTAAGAAAATTTTGTTATATAACTTCTTTTAAGCCAAAAAATGTTTTATCGCCAATATTTATTGAGATGCATTACAGCCAAATTTTGCTTTCATTAAGCGAATCTTGTTTTTGAGGTGTGCTTTTACGCCAAAATTTAATGCTTTATCGCCAAATTTTTATCACTAAAATTTTTTTATCTCTGGAATACTTTTGCGCCAAATGATACCGCTTTTACGCTGAAATTTAGCGCTATTATGCCAAAAAATTGTATCTAAAAATGCCTTTATGCCACATAATGCCGCTTTAACGCCAAAAATATATCATTATTTTGTTACAACATTTTATTCCTAAATTGCTTTCACACCAAATTAAATCGCTTTATCGCCTAATTATTATGTGGAATTTTATTTTTGCTAAGTCAAAAAATTTATCGTTTAAACAAAGATAATAATCGCTATTAATTGATAAAAATTTCGCCAAATTTATTCGCTAATTCGCCATTTCTTTCTTTCTTTTTTTTTTTTTTTTTTTGTAATGTCAGAAAATAAGTCATGTTCTTTTTACGAAGCCTAATTAGAATGATAAATTAATATTAACAAAAGATAAAAAAAGAAGAAAAACTGAGAATAACTTACCCTTTTATTGTGGTATGTCCTTCCCCTGTGGGAAAACAAACATTTTATTCCATCGGTGAAATCATAAAATATTTTGCGGATGTCACATTTGTACTGGCGCCGCCACATGCACTCTGCCAGATAATTATCAAATGTTCCGCACACATTATTTTATTAATATTAATTTATTTTAATTATTAAAAATTTAAATTGCAACGTTAACAAACGTTCTAAAAGCTAAAGCTTCATATATTCACAAAAATCCTAATTAAACGAACATCTTTAGAAAAGGAAATTAATTATTTAAGAATAAATATAAGTTATTTATGAATAAAAAATCGTGTTTCTTGTTTTTTTCTTACTTTCCAGAGTGGTAACTTCATAAAAAATTGTTTGTGTTTTCTGAATCAATGCGGAATAATCAATAATTTATTGGAATACTGATTTAAAAAATATATTTCTGTTCTTATTTACTGCAAATAATAATATAATCGCAATAACAATAAAATAGTCATTATATTGCTCGGAAAATGAAGCTACAAATTCCTCTAATTATAGTATTTCAACCCTAAAGAAATTTGGCGGAAAATTGGTTATGCAGGGTTGCAAGGTTGGCGACTTCCTCAGGGGTAGAGTATCCTAGATTTTAACTCAAAATGTCAATGCTGTCACCCTTTGCGACAAACCTCTCTGAATCTATTACAGCAAAGCAGAGTTCTTTTCTTCAAATAAAATAGTTCATTTTTTCCCTAGAGGGAAAAAGTAGGGAAAACATCACCAAAAACTCTAACTGTATCTCTGACAAATATAAATATATACTTTCACGCGTCCGTAGATCTAAGCTCTAGGGCCTGAATGGCCGAGTGGCTAAAGGTTTCGGGTTCGAGTCCCGGCGGTGCCATGGATGTTTGTAGTGGTTCGGAATCCACTTTAAACTGTGGTCCCGGTCTAGCACGATCGTAGAGCGTTGTGGAGAATGACATATTAAAAAATAAGGAAAAACTAACTGTTCATTCATAAATTAGGGGATTATAGTCCTTTGTTTCCCCATTTACCACTTCATTCATCATCATCCAAGCTCTATATAAAAAACATGTAAAATACACTAAAAATGTAGCCAATTCCTTGACGAAATTCACAGAAGATTCCTAAAAATACGTTTTTTTTTTTATTTTACTTTTTCGTCTTGTTTAGTACAGCTGTAATGCAACTTTTTTTGCTGAAAAGTCTTTTTTTTTCAATTGCAGAGTGCTGATGTTTGTAAAAAAGTTGGAATATGGAAAAAATATCGCAGTTCTATTCAGTCGGATGATCCGTGTGCCATAAATCAACATGGGAGCGCTGAGACCTTAAATCACGTTCTCGGCTTGTGTAAAATTCTACATAAGCTATCTATAAACTGTACGATCTGCGTGATTAAACATCGAAGATCTGAACTGGTAAATATAGGCTTCCTTTGGTATCCAGTTGCTATGGTAACCGTTGTTCAATTAACTTGCTATTGCAATCTCTTGAAGATACTTTCCTACACTATCCTGAATCTGTTAGCACTCATAGTTATTATATGAAATTGATGTGTTCTATATAATTACTATTATGTAAATCTGTAAAATGCATGTATAAAGATCTAGATAATAAATTTTAGTATATTACAGATGTATAAGGAAAAAATTTCAATAAAAAGAAAGATATCACAAACTCGGAAAAATTCATATTAAAATAACTGTATAATGCCTTGAATTTTTGGAAAGTGATCAAGAGATTAGATTAGCATGGGACAAAACTTTATCATTTATACAATTAAAAGTCATTAAAATACGAAGAACTGACAATTCTATTGAATTTTCTTAAAAGTTTAATACATATGAATAATTTTATTTTTCACATAAAGCAACGTTATTTGTTCCCTAAACTGTATATTAGTGCTGTTTAGATTTATTAGCATTAAAACATCAAAGCATTGTTTATAGTTGTTAGCATTAAAATGTAGAAGCATTGTTTAGCATTGTCAGCATAAAGGTATCGAAGTATTGTTTGGAATTAACAGCATTAAAATATCCAAGTATTGTTTAAAATTGTTATCATTACAATATAAAAGCATTATTTAAATTACTAACATTAAAATTTCGAAGCATTGTTTAACATTGTTAGCATTAAAATATCGAAGCATTGATTAGCATTGTTATCATTAAAATATC